>SDVV010019841.1:0-13439 GCA_016164225.1 Gammarus roeselii
TGGATGTATTTTACGTTTTTTTTTCAATATCAAACACCATGGACACACATGAACACTTTTGTGCGCATTTACAGGGTCGTCAGCGTCACAGTGTCGACATATGTGTCGACACCAGGTAGGCATTTACATACATTTTGTGCAAAAGGGTTACCATACACTGCCAGATACATTAATACCTGCGTAATCTACCATATTTTCAATCGACTTTTCATGCGTGCATATGATTTTTCAGTGTTTTAGGATTAATACATATCAAATATCTCTACATTTTGATTAATCCTTCTGCAGTTTGAAAGACATCCGATTCTGATCTAGTAAATCATCAAAAACCTGTCCTGACCAACTTAACAAATAATTATGTATTTACATTCAACTTTGATAGTTATGTATGGTATGCAGTTATTGATATATACATATGAACCCTCCACATGGATGTATTTTACGTAGTTCTTTTACAATATCAAACACCATGGACACACATGAACACTTTTGTACGCATTTACAGGGTCGTCAGCGTCACTGTGTCGACACATGTGTCGACACAATGCATATATACTGGGTCGTTAGCGTCACAGTGTCGACACATGTGTCGACACCAGGTAGGCATATACATACATTTTGTGCAAAAGGGTTACCATACACTGCCAGATACATTAATACCTACGCAACCTACCATATATTTTCAATCGACTTTTCATGCGTGCATATGATTTTTCAGTGTTTTAGGATTAATACACAACAAATATCTCTACATTATGATCAATCCTGTGCAGTTTGAAAGACAAAGCCGATTCTGATACAGTAAATTATCAAAAACCTATCCTAACCTAATTTATGTATGGTATTCAGTCATTGATATATATACAATGCATAACAAATAGCTCCACTTGCCTCTACATTTTGATCTAACCTTTGCAGTTTCGATACGCAATTTCAATTTTTGATACAGCAAAATTTTCACGACAATTCGATGTTGCCTCCTACTTACACGATAGATGCAATTCATTTCTTAACCTTTGAGTTTTAGGATATTATAAACATATGATTAGGGATTGATATGGTTTATTACTGCATTATTCGTATTATTTGCAGATCTTGCTGGTTTCATCATTACTTTCTAACTCGTTCTTTTGATTTGCAACAACATGGTTCCTACATTCATCCATTCCCATCATCATGACGTTTCAGACCATTCTCAAATTTCCTTCATATACTCCAGCATATCTTTGATGCGAATGCCGAAGGCTGTTCCTTTCCCGTGAGTCCACAAATGTAACGATTCTCCTTCTTGAACCTTAATTATTTGAAACTTCTCCAATTCAAAGTCATTCTGATATTCATCTCTGAGGAATTTTTGCATACGTTCCAGGTTTTATTTTTTTCATAGGTAAAATTCGTATCCCAGTATATCATCATTATTACAGTCATGACGATGATTTTCCACTTGGATCATATCAATTTCGAGTTTTGCTTTCTTATTCCCCTTCAACTTTGTTACATACATCTGTAACCCGTTGGCATTAGTTACCCAAAGCCGACTTCCTTGCCTTCCTCCTATTTCTTTCATTCATTTATGAATGTTAGATCCCACTCTTTTGATTTTTGTTTTACCCATTTTGAGATAACTGGTATTTTCAACACTTCTCAATATTTGTTCGATCCGACTCAAATCATCTTCGGATATTTCTTCTTCCAAAACACGTATATTAATTTTTGCCACGTGATCATTTATTGTTGTCTATTTGAGGATGAACTGTCGTGCATCAGTTACACTCAAAGTGTCACTGACTCCATTCGCAGCGTGCGCATACCTAATATAACTTGTATACATGTTTCATCTTGCAAAACATTTTGCCTATCATCATTCGCCGAGGTCAACATATATGTATGAATGTACGTGTATAGAGCTGTATTCGTACGTGCATCATGTGTATAGTCGAGCGTATGTACGTGTACATGAGTTGAAAAAATATATATATTTAACACAATTAAAAATGAAAATAAAAATGTCAAAAAAAAATCGACGTCTGGACCTTTTGTGGTAGCCAAGTTATCACATCAATGTATTGATTTGGCTTTGTCCGGTCGTCGATTTTTTTTTTACATTTATATTTACATTTTTAATTTGGTAAATATATATATTTTTTCAAATATATTTAATTAATACTACTAAGATCTGTAATTAATACTAATAATGCAGTAATGAACCATGTCAATCCCTGATCAAATGTTTATAATATCCTAAAACTCGAAGGTTAACCAAGGAATTGCATATATCGAGTAAGTAGAAGGCAACAACGCATTTGTCGTATAAAATTTGCTAAATCAAAAATTGAAAGTGCGTAGAGAAACTGCAAAGGTTAGATCAAAACGTAAAGTCAAGTGGAGCTATTGGTTTTGCATTGTATATATCAATGACTGAATACCATACATAAGATTGGTTAAGATAGGTTTTTTCATAATTTACAATATAAGAATCGGCTTTGTCTTTCAAACTGCATAGGATTGATCAAAATGTAGAGATATTTGTTATGTATTAATCCTAAAACACTGAAAAACCATATGCACGCATGAAAAATCGACTGAAAAAATGTGGTAGGTCGCGTAGGTATTAATGTATCTGGCAGTGTATACTAATCCTTCTGCACAAATGTATGTAAATGCCTACCTGGTGTCGACACATGTGTCGACACTGTGACGCTAACGACCCAGTATATATGCATTGTGTCGACACATGTGTCGACACGTGTGTCGACACAGTGACGCTGACGACCATGTAAATGGGAACAAAAGTGTTCATGTGTGTCCATGGTGTTTGATATTGAAAAAAAACTACGTAAAATACATCCATATGGAGGGTTCATATGTATATATCAATAACTGCATACCATACATAACTATCAAAGTTGAATGAAAATATATAATTATTGGTTTAGTTGGTTAGGATAACTAAATCTTTGAACCTAATATCGCATATAACTGATCCACATTGAAAAACTTTGCAACAAAATAAGTGAATTTGTTCATGTGGAACCTACCTATTGAGTCTCATCCAAACATGTAACAGAAGTATCGATAAAAATTCTGGACTCTAAACATCTTCAAGAGGATATTTGCTGGATTAAATTGGAGAAATGTATTCAAACTGGTTTTGATATGGTAAATATACAGCCCATTGGAGATATTCATACATATCGGTATCATACATAAGCATCAAACTTGAATGAAACTAAATAACTATTGGTTAGGATGACAGTTAGGTTAGGTTGCCTAAGTATTAATGTATTTGGCAGTGTGTGATAACTCTTTTTGCATTAATTGATATTTGATCTATAATGTCGTACATTGATACATATTTCGCTAATTATGTACCTTAATCATAGATTACATCCTATATCTTGTTGACTGCGGACCTTACATCACAGATCTGTAGAAAAAAAGGTAGAGTGGATTTATTCAATATTCGTTATAACAGATGAAAATGGTAGGAGCAGCACGTCCATCATGACAAAAAAAATCATATTCCAAAAGTGAAACCATACAAAAAACATGCTAACGCTTTAACAGCCGTAACAAACACTGACTTGCGCGGAAAGCTTACATGACCGTTTTGAACTCGAAAGTCCACAAACGAGCGAATATCTAACATTACTTGAAACTAGTCGAGAATACTGGATTGTAACAGGCAAAGTGAAGGAAATATATGAATGTGTAGGTACATAAATTGGTAATGATTGGTAAAAATATGAGTCAAGTGGGTAGATTTGATAAGGATGAAGTTTAAATCAATCAAGAAAATAGCTAACATAAGTATGGAAACGGGGGACAAATATAGGTTAAGATAGGATAGGATGAGTTAGGTTTACGGCCATCATCACAAACCTTCGGTGAAAAATGATGCTACAATGGATCTGGTGAATGCTCAAATAAGTCGAATATTCTGAATTAGAACGCAGTCTCAAAACAAAGCCTGAATTGAACAATAATTTCTGAGTGTCTAAAGTGCAAATGGATCACATTCATTTATAAAACTATGACGTGCGGGAATAAGCATATAATAAAGACATACGAGCGGATAATATAATTGAGATGAACATTAAATTATTGAATAATTTCAATGCTAACACTCAACACAAATCCGATAGATTAGTTCTCCAAGACAACATGGAACCGGACCCAAATCCAATATCGAGAGGGGGGGAAAACACAAAATTTTTGAAGCATTACATCCAAATAAGCGTATTTTATACCCAATATTCCACGAAATTAGGCAAATTCATATCGAATACAGATACATTCCTCTGATATCGAATCAAAATGTACCCCATCATCTATAAAAATAGCTGAATAAGATTCTCTACTCTACCCTAAGCAACAATGATTAACTATTATATACGGTGTATCCTACCGCACCCAGATGATGAACCCTACTCCAATATCCCACGTGATCTGGTTCATGACTAAGATCGTATACTAACATAATAGCCATACCAAAAATAACTGACATTTAACGCAGAATTAATGTGAATTTTTTTATTTCTACTACGATACCTGTTCGAATCTATAACAAAATTCCTAGACCAAACTGATGCTATGCCTCTGGGTGTACAAATCCAAGCCCACTGTGTCATAACAACGAAGTCTACAATGCTTTACTAGGTCACTTCTCAGCAATCTATCACTAATATATAACAAATTTCAAAGGAAACGTCCGGTCACGTAGAATACTTCAGACATTCATACCAAGCATCTGTTTAGTCCATCATCTCTGAACAAAATCGAGCAAAGTCACATCCCAGCTGAGTTTGAAGGTTTACCCCAATAATGAGTCGGAAAAATGCGGTAATCGTCTCTGTCTGAATACATGGACTTCTCCATGTACGATGAATCAAATTAATGACTGCTGGGACTATTGAAAAGCGAAACGGCCAACGATTACCCGAGTGAGATCATTTGCTTGCAACCAACGTGTTACAGTATGTTGCTTGCATGTCCGAGGCCACAGACCAACAGCTAAGGGAACCCAAACCGTAAGTGCTCATGTGAAATAAGACCGTAAAACAAATACGAAGATATTTAGGATTGCGGTCCTATCAATCTCCAATAGAAATACTACCATACGACTACACTTTTGCGTGAAAAATTATGAACACGTCAACATGAACATGAAATAACCTGTAAATGTTCATAAAATGTAAATATTCCTTGTATGCTCCTATTTAAATAAAATATATAAATTATAATCCAGACATAAATATATAACAAAACATATACCCGAACATAGCAACATGATACGGAATATTCAAATGAGTCATTCAATAACAAACATAGTAATATATATCGTGCCCTCCTACCGTGCGGAATATTCCAAAACAATCATGTATAGCGTTGACAGGACCTAATAACGTACATCTATATAATCTGGACGTAAGCAATCGTAAATGAAAGCAACCAGATAATTTGAGGAAACTGAAATTTCCCGTATGGAAAAACAATTCTCCAAGAGGACAATACATTTCGAGATGAAATCTTTGTGTGACTGCACATCCAGAGATATAATCGCTAATTGTCATAGCTAATTACCACTTGCGGTTGAAGTATAGCACTCGCTTCTACTTGCATTGGAGAAAAATAGTACGAGAACACTTTCACATGAAATGATGAAAGCACGTGTACCTCAACAGGTTACAACCTGTAAATGTTCATATAAATGTAAATAATCCTTGTATGCTCCTATGGATATAAAATATATAAATTATAATAATAAACTTGTCTCATTGTCCACCTAAATAGGCATTGAAAAATATGCATTGGAAAGAACTGTAACGAACCCCATAAAAACGATGTAAATAATTCTATGTAAATTAAATAAATATATATAATTGACCATAATTGATTGTCCACCCGTAATATGTTTTCGAACATGCGTGAATGTTGTGCCAAAACCCTAAAATTGTTCACCTAAATGTGTATTTTAATCCATTAATATGTATGTTTAAATAAAACTTGTTCCATTGTCTACAGAAAAAAATCATCTGAAAAAACGTGAACGTATCTGTAACTGTTTGTTTCTTAACATTGAATCCTGACGAATCTATGAAAATATATCGGTAAATGCGACAAAGCGAGTGGATTTAATCAATAATATCAATCGTGCAATATAAAATGTCATGTATGAACAATGCCTTCTTTTCAAATGAGTCATTCAATAAAAAGCATAGTAATATATATCATGCCCTCCTACCGTGCGAAATATTCAAATACAATCATATATAGCGTTGCCAAGACCTAATAACGTACATCTATATAATCCGTACGTCAGCGATCGTTAATGAAAGCAACCAGATACCGAAAGGAAACTGAAATTTACCGTATGGAAGAAACTGTTCTCCAGGAGGACCATGTATCCCGAGATAAAATCTTTGTGTGACCGCATATCCAGAGATAAAATCGCTAATTGTCATAGCTAATTACCACTTGCGGTTGAACTAAAGCAATCGCTTCTACTTGCGTTTAGGCCACCCCATAAGCATTTGACCTCAAGATCATGTTGTCTTAACATAAAACTACAATGTACGAGAAATACAGCGCCTGAGTCAGACACATTACCAAATAACATACTTCATAACAATTACATTCGATAAAAGGTTCAAAGATCTAGTCATCCTATATCTAATTCCTTCACAAAGCATATTCGCCGCTATAATTATGGCCTATCTAATTCCTTCACAAAGCATATTCGCTCCGCCTATCTTCAGGGCATATTTGCAGCCAGGGTTCCCAGGGCATATTCGTATGTAGGGTTCCCAGGGCATATTCGTAGGTAGGGTTCCCAGGGCATATTCGTAGGTAGGGTTCCCAGGGCATATTCGTAAGTAGGGTTCCCAGGGCAAATTCGTAGGTATATACTCTACTGCGAAAGGCAGTCAGGGCGAAGGAAGTGCTTTTAGCAACCGGACAGACGAACAGCTTGCGGAATATTCGATTGTTATTCATATTTACATAAGGGTATTGGCATTTCAATGCTTGGGTATATTGTATTGCAGCTTCGTTGCATGTCATGTTGCATAAATGCTGGGTCCTCGGAATGTACAGGATATTGACAGCATACATTTATAAGGTTATTTATATTGATAATAAATCTAACAGCTATCTGATAATCTATATGTAGTATTATAGATTAAAAAGCCCACACTTTCCGGACACCTTCATGATGATTTTTTCAACCTTGGTATCATTTAGACGTCGTTCGATATTGATCCATTTACACGTGGCACAGATTCAACTAGTTTATTGATATTTTCTTGCGATTATTTTCTATCAGTACCCTTGCAGTATGTTTCACTTACTCCTATAGTAACTCCTTCATTCATTTTTTCTCTATTGTGAGCATTTCGCACACATAAAAAAAGATGTCATATGTACAGGTAACTGAAACATTCCTAGAGGAGAATCACCCATGAGTATAATTGACTCATTCGGAAGTTGGTTGGATGCTTGATATTGAATTTAGTTAATGTTTGGGTTTTCCTTCTACTTATTTCATATGTATATAATATCTATAAGAATAGTATGAATCATTAGTTTGGTAGTTGGCGAGTAGATGTTTGTATTTTGGGTTGATACAGCAGTTTCGTTACGGAATTCTCTCCACCCCATTACATTGTTTTATGTATACCTAGTAATGTTCGGTTGATTTATGTTGATTTTTATTGTTCTTTGGAATTTTGAATAGTTATCTCATACAGTTATAGGATTTTTTCTAGGATATTTTAGGTTTGCATCTTCCATATAGCATACTATTTCAAGCCTAATTGGTCGGTTATTGCATTAATTTGGTATTTTATATGTATATATGACATTCTGTTACGATTAAGCCGTGGGTACTTTAGTTAAAGAAATGTTAATTTAACCCTGTTTTGAACTTAGTTGGAGAGTAATTTTCATAAAATTTTGTAAATAGCTACTATAGCGTGTTCGTGTAGAAATATATCACACCATTTACTATAGGTTTCAGCGTATGTTGCTCGCATGTCCTGGCATCATATTCAAGTCAGTTGTTTGGTGGGTTACGTGCTTTTTTTCTCGTTTGTCACGGTTTTTAATGTATGTTTTGGGTATGGTAGCGAATTGAGCTTCTTGCTTTGTTATAACTCGAGAGTTTTTGTATGGGTCTTTCAGTATTGTGTTCTGTGTATAGTTTACATTTTCGATGCAAGGTATTGCGTATTTTATACATTATCGGAATATGAGGATATATTACGTTTGTATCTGCAATGTTGAACATTATTTCAGGTATAATTTAGTTACATGTTGTATATTTTTAGTGTTTCATATATCTTCTTACATCGTGGTACAAGATTTGACGTGATTATTATAAATATAGAAGAGTCCATTTGTTACAAACTCGATTTTGTTGTTACTTTATTGTATGTTTATTGTAGGAACGTTCTTCAATATTTAGGAGGAGTTAGAAGTGTCACATAGGCAAAAGCTCGTTGCGTTTACATTCATTTCTGATTCACTATAAAGGATACATTTGTATTACATTTTTCATGTGAATTAGAGCAGAGTAGCGAATTTTAGTTAATTTTTTATTGTTGTTGTTGTTGTAGTTGTATGATTTTTTCCACGATAATCATAGGAATGTATGTGCAGGAGGTAAGTCCGTACTGCATCTTTGTGAAATATCGTCATTGAACCTAGCAAATGTATAGTGATACGTTCTAGAAGACAATTTACTAGATGGTGATGTCCTGATGTAGGGGCGGCTTACAATATTTGGTTGTCATTTGGAGTTCATCCATGTTCAACATGATTTTTTACTAAGTTCTTCGTGTGGACGTCGATCTTAAGTTAAGCTGCTCATCGTTGTAGTGATTTACTTAGGTCATAAGTGAACAGAATCCCAGCTTTTTATGGCCACACACTCTTTGAGACTCATGTCAGGCCCCTTCTTGACAACTGTACCTGTGTATAGATTCTTGGTTATGTCCAGGATGTGACTTTGCTGGATGTTGTTCAGAGATGATGGACTAAACAAATGCATGGTATGTATGTCTGAGGTATTTTATCATGACTGGGGGTTTCCTGTAAAATTGGTTACATACCAGTGGTAGATTGCTGAGAAGTGACCTATTAAAGCATTACAGAGTTAGTTGTTATGACACGGAGGGCTTGGTTTTGTCCTGCTGGCATAGCATAGGTTTGGTCTAGGAATTTGTATTAGACTTGAACAGGTATCATAGTAAAAATAACATTAATCGTATTAACTCAATGATAAATGTCATATATTTTTGGTATGGCTTATATGTTAGTCATGAACCAGGTCACGTGGATATTGGAGTAGGATTTATCATCTGGGTGTGGTAGGATACACCGTATATAATAGTCAATCATTGTCGGTTAGGGTAGAGTAGAGAATCTTATTTAGATATTTTATAGGTGTTGTTGCATGTTATGATTGGTTTACATAGGATTATATCTGTATTTGATATAAATTCGCTTATTTTTCATGGGATGGTGTACATCTCAATAATGTTATCCGCTCGCATGTTTTTACTAAATGCTTATTCCCGCATGTCTTACTTTTATAAATGTTTGTAAGACATTTTCAGTTGTACCCTTAAAAGTTATTGATTAATTCTGGCTTTGTTATGAGATTGCGTCCCAATTCAGATTATGTGACTTTTTCTAGCGTTCACAATATACACTATAGCATTTTTTTCACTAAAGGTTTGTATTGATGGCCGTAAACCTAACTCTTCCTAACATAATCTAACCAAGATTTTTTCCCCCGGTTTTCATACTTCTGTCATGTATTTCTTCTTTGGTTTAAGCTTTATTCGTATCAAATCTATCCACTTGACTCTGTAGATTTTACCAATCTTTACCAGTTTATGAACCTACATATGTATATTTTTCAACTTTGCTTGTTACAAGACCAGTAATATCGACTAGTTTCAAGTAATGTTAATTGATCGCTCGTTAGTGGACTGTCGAATTCAAAACGTTTATGTTAGCTTACCGCATATGTCAGTGATTGTTAAGGGTGTTTGAAGTATTAGCAAGTTTTATGTATGGTTTTACTGTTGGAATAAGGTTTTTGTAGTGTTGGATGTGTTGCTCCTGCCATTTTCGTCTATTATAACTAGTATTGAATCAATCCACTCTAACCTATTTTCTACAGATCTGTGATGTAGGTCCGCAGTCAACAAGATCTAGCTTTTAAATCATGCCTAAGGTACATAATTTCTCATTTTCGAGGGATGACAGAGCCAAGTCGCTCTATTGAAGTGATAACTTGGCTAATTACGTGAAGTGTTATTTTAATTTTAACTTTTGTTTGACATTTTTTAACTCATTAAACACGTACATACGCTTGATCAAACACATGCACACACGTACATAGCCCTTTACACATACATACATACACAGTTGATGACCTAGACGAGCAATGCTAGGGCTCATGTTTTGAGAAAAAACAACATGTAATCAAGTTATAATAGCATACCGAGAACGGAGTCGGTGTTACGTTGAGATCAAGCCAAGACGCACGTTTCGTCATAGAATAAACAAAATGAATATTCACGTCTCAAAAATTTAGTTTACAAGTGTTGAAAGGAGAAATTTCCGAAGATGATATGAGTCGGATCGAACAAATATTGACTCATGTTGAAAATAACAGTTCTCCGAATGTGTAAAACAAGAATCAAAAGAGTGGGAGATATCATTCATAAATGAATGAAGGAAAAAAAGATGTCGGCTTTGGGTAACTAATGTCGAGGCGTTACAGTCGTAGGTAACAAAATTTGAGGGAAATAAGAAAGCAAACCTCGAAATTGAGATGATCCAAGTGGAAAATTATCATCATGACTGTAATGAAGCTGAGGTAGTGGAAAACAAATTGTACCTAAGAACACAAGAAAATTTGGATAGTATGCAAAAAATTTCTCAATTATGAAAATCAGAATGACTTTGAATTGGAGAAGTTTCAAATAATTAGGGCTCAAGAAGAAGAAGCAATACATTTGTGGACTCACGGGAAGGGGGCAGCCATCGGTATTCGCATCAAAGATATGATGGAGTACATGAAGGATTTTGAGAGGAAACTGAAATATAGTGATGATGGGTATGGTTTGATGTACGAACCGCACTGTTTCAAATCAAAAACGATGTGGATGTCATTGATGATGCCAGCAAGGCCTGTAAATAATGCCAATAAATACTATAAACATTTTGTAAATCGGCAATGAAATGTTCATATTATCCTAAAACTCAAAGGTTAAGCAATGATTTTCAAACATCGTGTCAGTCGGAGGTAACATTGAATTGTCGAAATCGGTAGAAGAATATGTTTAAGGTGTAAAATGATACCATAAACCTGACTCGAGGTAGATGATCGAGATGTGTTACAGATTGGTATGATATAAATCAGAGTCCGATCAAATCTCGAAACGAAGTCATCGTGAGGAATATGAAAATTATAGGAAAGAAAATGCTGCTCAGAGATGCAAGTCGTCAAAGTTTGTAGAGCCAAGTGGAGATATTGAAGTAAAATAGGAAAAAAAACATGGTGTGAGACCATGTGTCCGTTTGTATGAAACTGAATACAAATTTGAAATACTTGTAGCATTCAATCCCTCCAAGTTTGAAGATGAGGCCTCTCTGCTAACTAATATGGGTCGAGAGTGACAACGAAAAAAATAACATGTATGTTTAAGTGATATTTAGAGTCGTCTGTAGGGGTTCATATGTATATATATCAATGACTGAATACCATACATGAGGTTAGGTTAGGTTATGATGGGTGTGAATAACATATTAAAGTGATGTAGAAAGTGATGTAAAAATACCTATAACATTCAAACCATCTAAGTTTGAAACTGTGTCCTCTTCGCTATCAAATATGGGTTGAGAGTGACAACGAAAATAAATAATATATATGTTGAAGTGATATTTAGAGTCGTTTGGAGGACTTCATATGTATATAACAAAGACTGAATGCCATACATAAATTTAGGTTAGGTTAGGTTTTTATGGGTGTAAATAACATGTAAAAATCAAGAATCATATGAAAAAGATAAAACAATCAAAACAAACGATGTAATTTGTATGTGCAAATGGATGAAAATTTCTTGATCAAAAATTGGAAGTGTACATCAAAACTACAAATGATAGATCAAAATGTGGAGCCAGGTGGAGAGGATGGACATAAATATATCATAAATCGATGAAACAGTAACATATGTATGCACGAAAAATCGATCGATAATACATATTTCTTGGTTAGAAAAAAAATAGGTCAGGTTAAGATGATTAGTTCTTTTCACCTAAAATGACGTGAAGCTGATCCACATTAAATATTGTAACAAAAAGCAATGGGACTTTGTTCAGATGGAAGAATCATAGATCATAGGTAAAATGTTATAGATGTTAACCGACCCTGTATATGCATATAAATGTGTGTATGTGTCTACATTGTGCCGGTATTGACATCTGTATACGCCGGCTTTATTCCGTGCTTGGCCCTGCATATGCGTACAAAGCGCGTGTGAGTGTATCTGGTGTGTGACATTAAAAAGAATCTACGTAAAATAGAGACGTGTGGAGGGATTTGATATGTACATCGCACAAAATAATGACTAAATATCCTACATAACCATCAAACTTGAATGAAAATATATAATTATTGGTTAAGTTGGTTAAGATGACTAGACCTTTGAACCTAATATCATGCGAAACTGTTCCACATTATAAATGGTAACAAATTGAGGCGCATTAGTTCTCTTGGATCCTACCTGCTGAGTCTCATCCAAACTTGTAACAGAGATATCGATGAAAAATCTGGAACCCAAACATCTGCAAAAGGATATTTGCTGGATCAAATTGGATATATGTATTCAAACTGGTTTTGATATTTTTAATATACAGCTCAAGTGGAGAGTTTCATATATATCAATATCATACATAAGCATCAATCCTGAATAAAAACACATAACTATTGGATAAGATGACTGTTAGGTTAGGTTGCTTAAGTATTAATGTATTTGGCAGTGTATGATAACTCTTTTTGCATTCATTGATATTTGATCTATGATGTCGTACATAGATATATTTCACTTATTATGTACCGTAGGCATGATTTAAAACCTAAATCTTGTTGACTGCGGACCTTACATCACAGATCTGTAGCAAATATTTTAGAGTGGATTGCTCCAATATTCATTATAATGGACGAAAATGGTAAGAGCAACACATCCAACATAACAAAAAATCTTATTCCATAAGTAAAACCATACATAGAACTTGCTAACACTTCAAACACTGACATATGCGGTAAGCTTACATCAACGTTTTGAATTCGACAGTTCACTGACGAGCGATTACCTAACATTACTTGAAACTGGTCAATATTACTGGACTTGTAACAAGCTGAG
>SDVV010019842.1:0-13439 GCA_016164225.1 Gammarus roeselii
CTACAAAAATATGTATGTTTGCCCCGCGGGTAAGAAATACGTACCTTTGCCCCGCGGGTTAGAAACACGTACCCTAGTTTAGGTTAGGTTGGGCAGGAAAAGTTTCATTAAAGTGATAACCGGTAAAATGGTACGACTGGTGGCTGATTCTGACGTGGGCTGAAACAGATTTTCGCCAGAATGTCACTGGCAGATATGACAGTGGCTGGTGTGACTGAGGAACGCTATGAATGTTCGCTGTTAAAAAATGGTACCGTAGGTTGGTAGTCGGAACAACTTGGGGCTGATAAGGCAGTTGGCGGAGATGATAGGGGTTGATCTGACGTTAGCTATAAAAGAATTTAGCGCCAGGGATAGCGACCCGATACAGACACTAGGCCGAATCTCCCAGGGAGGGGAGTGGCTGAGGCGAGGCGCACCTCACACCCCTCTCAAACACTCACACGCATACAACTTAGCCCTTTTGCGCTAAAGGGTTCGGCCGGGAGACCCCGCAACACACATTCTGGGTCATAAGCGTGAACCGAATTAAGTGTCAGCAGCAGGCCCCGACAGTGTCACTGGTGTACCCCTGCCGCGTCTCTTCCCATTCCCACGACCTCTCAACGAGATGCCAACTGTGTGAAAAACATCACAATAATTCTCTACTTTACACGCTCTCTCGCTATCTCAACACTGAAGTCTCTCCTTCCAAACACCAGCTTCACACCATCCATCCACCCAAACTTCGGCCTACCTCTTGGCCTACGTCCATTCGCCTCCGCCTTCATCACCCATTCTACCCATCTCCCTTCATCCATCCTCGCCATGTGCCCGAATCATCTCCAAATGCGCCAATCGACTCGGTCTGGTAACTTCTTTCACCATCCTAGTTCCAATTCAAACCACTTTCGGATGAGAATTCGAACCCCGTTCTAATTCGAATTTCCAACCTTTTGAAAGACAGTTAATTTTTGGCCTCATCACTTCTATTCACGATAAACCTTAGAGACTATTGCATGCAAATTAAAATAAAAAATAATTCACTTCCATGTATTGATTAACACCATAGAATTAAGCCAGATAGAAGGACATAAAACGAGAAAGTTCGTTTATAATTTTTGGGCAATCTACAGAATCGATCATTGAAAGGCAATTATTATTATCTTCCGGAAAAATAACGTCACGAAAGAAAATCCTACTGAATACTCAGACAAATTAAGGTAGGTTTATCGTCGCCAGCTGTTGGCCAAATATAGGCAGACGATTAACCATTTTTAGTTTCAGTGCATATGATTGTTGACATGAAGTTGCTTTGGTAAGTGATAATATCCACTAAAAACTGATCGCATGCTAGAGGAATCAAACAAGGTTATGCCATGGGAATGAAGAACAGAGAAACTGTTCAAATCGATGTTGGGAGTACACCATTCAAACTTATTTCTCAAATACACTCATGAAATGATTTCTTTTATAAAGTAGCATTTTCAAAAACAAGATCCCAGCATGTATCTTCCGAATAAAAGTTGCAAGGTGAAAAATATTAAATGATTTCGCTCCTCAGACACGGAAAGGTAATTTTATGTTAGATTTTGGGGGAAATAAACAAACCTCAGACGATCATTCAAAGGACTTAAGACCAATCTCGAAATGGCGTGCCCGCGTCATTCCGTTGAACGAGGCATGCTCGGAAATGATCGAGAAGCATGCAGCTTAGATCAGAAAACTAATGAATTTGACCGACGTTTGCATTGACTATATAAAGCCTTTTTCGCACCATCCATCTCGTCATCTCCGCTTTCATAACCCTTTGCACCAATCTCCCATAATCTACATTTACTAAGGTGTCCGAATCACCTCAGAACTCGTTAATTTGCTCTGTCCTCCACCTTCCTCACCATTCCCGTTCTAATTCGAACAAAGTCAGTATTGATCCTCTCCCTCAGCGTCGCTTCATGGAAACATTCAACCTTTTACTCTCCTCCTCTCCTGCCTCCCACGTCTCAACGTGCTAGAGAACAGTTGGGACAACTACCCCTCAAACCACCCTCTTCTTGCTTCCACACCCAATGTCCTGTCGACCCGACGCTATCCACCCTTCACTCCTGATTTTACCTCAGTTTTCACTTCTCCAGACAACAGGGAAGGGATGTTTGTGAGCGGAAACACGTCAAAGAATGGAGAAGGACCTGATGTATAATTGTCTGTAAGTTTGCAAAGGGACGTTATTTGGGCAGACCTGGAATGAGTACCAGGTATTAGAAGTTCGCTGTTAAAAGTATAATTGATGAGACTAACAGCAAATGAATTCAACAAGGTATTGGAGCCTAAGGAGAATCATCTTCCTGCATTGAGGAAATATAGATAATCAGCCCGTGATCCATGTGAACATGTGGAACATAATCCTTAAGTAGAGTGTGATTTGCACCGAATTACATAACTGAAGCTACCTCTCATTTCATTCCAAATACCTTATCAGGTTGGCGGAGCGGCCTGCTCCTCTGCTTTGATCTGTTACGCTGCTCATATTTTGTTAATTTGAGTCCTAAACAAAGCAATCATAGCACTGGCAATAACCAACTAATGAGACACGTTAGGCGATGTCTCATTTGTCTTTTGTTTCCCCAAATCACTGCAATGAGAAGCAGAATATCTAGATTTATCACACAACCTACGTACAGTGAAAAATAGCTGTGTAAATATTCATTCATGAATACATACAATGGCATTGCTCGGAGGTTTAAACTAATACGCAAAAATGACGAATTAGTTGCAAATGATGGTACATAATCAATACATGGGAAATGCGAATTGTTTCTTATGAGTTAATTCTGAACTATCTGAATATAATTAGATGCAGCCTATAGAGAAGTTCAAATATATAAACTCGAAATTATGTTTGCTAGGCTGTGATGTAGAAAAATACCTCAAGCTGCAACGAAAGTGTGTATTGAATAGGTTTCAGCTAACCCACGACCCAGTAGCCATGCTATCAGAACTCTCGAAGGGAGAAAATAAGAATTTTATTTCACGAAACACATTGCCGTTGCTGATAACATATGAACTCATATGGTAAGGATAATGAAAATACTAATATTATATTTCAAAAAGTGGTTCCGTTGGCTGAGAAAATATGAACCGACATATGGAATTAAACTTGGAGAAGAAATGGTTGCGTCTTTCAATCACAGTTACCTTATTCTGCACTACTTGGAATCAAGATCAAGTCATAGCAACTTTCTATAGGAACGATAAAAAATAATGTTGCCGAACATGTTATGTCGTCACTTGCACTGATCGGTGAGATTCTTGCTCGTCCCATGGCACCTCTTATACTAAAACAGAGTGGCATGATAATGGGAATTTGTTTTCTGCTGGTAGACTGCGGTTACCTGCAGCAAAAAAATGCTGTAAAAGTTTAGCATTATTTGTGATGCACATTCGGCAACTCAAGAAGACACAAATTTTCATGTTTTCGACATTGATTTATAATCCAAAGACCTAATTCCTCTAGATCTAAATATCTATTTACTGGAGATAAAAATGATCCATTAAGATTTAATGATTTATAGTTTAGTTCGCTATAATGACATAACAACATTGCAAAAATATCAGAATAAACAGATGATACGCACCAAGTCTTCTGCAGCGTGATCTGTTCAGACGACAACATTTGCTATTTAAATGAATTTTTTTTTCTTATAACTAAGGTTAGGGAGTAGCTTTACCTCAACATCCTATCAACCGATGGTTATTGTTGAAGAACATTCTCTATTCTCCATTTCTATTCATGTGTCATGACAGATAAAACTGTTTCATTGGTCTATTCATTTCAATAAAAAAGAAGCTGAGTAAGTATGGTCACCGACATTACTCTATCATGACAATTTACTCCTTCAACTGACATTAAACAAAATATAGGAGAGTAGAAAATGTCCGACACGAAATTGTCTATTTCATTACTCACACTTTGTTTGGCACCCGATGACACCTATTTTGATCCAGCTGCATGAAATGTTGCATAGGCACACGAAAAAAAATCAATGAGTCATAATAGATGGGTATAATAAATTAACGGGCTTCTACATGAACAAGATAATTGAAAATTTGAGCATATGAAACTGTAAAAAAAAATAGAATGCATGTAGCTATAACAGGAAACTTATGAATCACAAATAGTTGACAGGGTAAATTGCACAGCGGAGGTAAATCACAGTTCAAGAATGTCTGCTTGTATAAGTTCAAATAGGTTTAATTTTAGTTTACGTTTGAAAGTAACTATAATTCTACCCGTCCTTAAATGAAAAAGTGACAGAGGAAGATTGTATAACCCATGAAGGAATAAGGAATACTTTGTCGGTAACACTTGATAGCTGCTACACGCTTCTCAATACGAATGCTTGTCTCTTCGCTGGCAGAGCAGAAGAGTTGATTGATGTTAGGAAATAATGTCCAGCAGTCCTTTCAGAAAATTATTCATCAACTACTATAAGGATAACCGGGATGTGATACGCTGCTTCCGTGAATTACGGCATTGATTCACTAGTACACAAATAAGGAAATTAAAGGTATTATTATATTCAAAGACCTATACAGTGTTTTGTTTGAAAAATTCAGAGTCTAGTTTCATCACTCATTTTGTAAAATACGTTTGAAACACACTTCAATGTTCAAGAAAATCTGAATGAATATAAATGGATTCAAATTATTATCGGTTGAACATATTAACTTATTTCTCAGCATGCTCTGCAGCAATGAGCTCCTTGAACTGTTCAGGGACTCGAGACTTCTTAGTTCGGCGAATGCGAGTATTAGAACAGTGAGCGGCTCCGGTGCGAAGATTGCGTGCGGTCATGCGAACACATGCTGATGCGCATCGGGAACAATTTAATTTCTAACCCAGTGATGATCAGATACGCAAAGACAGGCGTATGCGATTATTTAGACACTATGGTCTAAACTTCATTTTAGACCATAGTGTCACATCATGATGACGAAAAATCTGACACACTTTCTAAATTAAAATAAAACAGATGTGCATATGAAGGTTATGAATTTTATTTATGTCAAAAAAAATTGAATTCCGATATTTCGCTGGTCATTCGCTTCATAAGCATGTCAAAACGTTAGAAAATCTCCGGGTGAAAGTATTCATGTCTATTTTCTGTCTTGTTGTTCGAACGTGAAGTACAAACAACGCCTAATTTTGATGAAATGACGCCATTCACACCCACGTGATGAGCAGGAATCCTTCCCTCTCCAATGCCAACAACGGTTGAACAATAATGAAAGAAATCTTCTTAAATCAAGCCTACACGAAATCCCTGTAGGCCTTTTTGATTACAGTGTTCGTAGATATTCAAAAAGTTCTTAAGGTCATTGCCGCCTCAGCTCTGATGTTGCAGATCAAAAGATATGTTCACACACTGGTAGGTCTGACACTCCTGCACTAGGAGAGCAACAAATTATTTAGGATAAAAATGAGACCAAAATAAAACTCGTGTGAAGTCGTTTCACGGCGCACATTGAGACGTGGAAGGTGGTAGCCCCGTTCCAAGAAACGGACTCCATTAAACCCTGATCACCCCTAACTACCCCTAGATCTGGATACATGTAACGACAAGGGCTCAATTAACTAAGCAGAATACATGAGTAATTTGGCAAGCCAAATAATATTTGTAATACCCTAGCAATTGACGACACCACTATTTATTACGCATGCAACTGACAACACCACTATTTGTTACGCATGCAATTGACGACACCGCTATTTATTACGCATGAAATTGACGACACCACTATTTATTATGCATGCAACTGACGACACCACTATTTGTTACGCATGCAATTGACGACACCACTATTTGTTACGCATGCAATTGACGACACCAATATTTAATACGCAAGCAATTGACGACACCAATATTTAATACGCAAGCAATTGACGACACCACTATTTATTATGCATGCAATTGATGAAACTACTATTTGTTACGCATGCAGTCGACGACACCACTATTTAATACTCATGCAATTGACGACACCACAATTTATTATGCATGCAATTGACGACACTATTATTTATTACGCATGCAATTGACGACACCACTATTTATTACGCGTGGAATTAACGACACCACTATTTATTACGCATGCAACTGATAACACCACTGTTTATTACGCATGCAATTGAAGACACCACTATTTATTATTTAAGCAATTGACGACACTACTATTTGTTACGCATGCAATTGACGACACCACTATCTAATACGCATGCAACTGACGACACCACTATTTATTACGTGTGCAATTGACGACACCACTAATTATTTCGCATTCAATTGACGACACCACTATTTGTTACGTATGCTATTGACGACACCACTATTTATTACGCATGCAATTGAGGACACCACATTTTTATTACGCATGCAATTGACAACACACTATTTATTACCATTGCAATTGAGGACACCACTCTATAATACGCCTGCAACTGAAGACACCAGTATTGATTATGCATGCAATTGATGACATCACTATTTATTACGCATCCAATTGACGACACCACTATTTATTACGCATGCAATTGAGGACACCACATTTTTTACGCATGCAATTGACGACACCACTATTTATTACGCATCCAATTGACAACGCACTATTTATTACCATTGCAATTGACGACACTACTCTTTATCACACATGCAACTGACGACACCACTATTGATTACGCATGCAATTAACGACATTACTTTTATTACGCATGCAATTGAAGTCACCACAATTTATTACGCATGCAATTGATGACACCACTATTTATTACGCATGCAATTGACGACACAAATATTAATCTATAAATCGGATTCATTCATTTTTCCACGTATTTCATGATGTATTATGCAACAATTTCACTTGTCAGCATAACCTTTCATTTCTCAAAGAAATTTGTTCAGTCGATAGACTCTGGCTGACCACACGTCATTTTGTCGTTATAATTCATCTGCCAGTCAGCCGTTGGTTATACATGACGAGGGAAATGTTTGGGCGATGCTCAATCCTGCTGAACTTATTTTAAAAATCCGGCGTGAAAATGCAGAGACATTTTATCTAATGATAATAGGGTTGAAGCGAATGACACTAGTCAGTTTTAGCAAACACTTGCAAACACATTATCTTGTTAACGATAACTCATACATTGTGAGGTAGAACATTTGTAATGAGAAACTCTGGTTCATGAGATGATAGTTCAAAGTTGATGTTCATGTTTACACTCTGGACGGTGAAGCAATTATTAGTTTCTTCGTTGTACTTCAACCGGGATTAAATCTTCGTTCGTCGGATTCAAAGTTCTTGTCAATATATTTATTGAAAACTAAATTCAGAACAAAGGCTGGTAATACAACCCACGATTAAAATTCAACGTATGATAGCATTTAAAGGGCATAGAATTAGGTTCCGTTGAGTTTTTACTCCATTATCATGGGATAAAGAGGTAAAATAATGTATGGATTATTCTCTATTCGTTAGGTCAAAATTTACCCAGATATTGTTTATTTGATTGTGGTCAATTGAGAAGAGCATACATCCAATCCCTCAGGTCTATTTTGTATGATTATCAACTTATATCATCAGTGTTTCATCAGACCGTTCAGCGAATGAAATCATGGTTTACTTATGTATTTGTTGCACTTTCCACTTATTCGAATCAAATGAAATCGTACACGTCTCTGAGCAGCTCCACATTAGTATCCAGTCTTATGATGGGCCACGCTCAAGCAAGTGCATTTTCTTGGCAACATGAGTGCATGGGTGTACACGAGATGGTTAAATTAACCACTTGGTCTATGTATTATATGGTCTAATTACCGGCCTATCCCACATCAAATACAAATATATCTATCTAATTAAATGATCGCAATTCTTTAGGGTCTTGATTGCTGAACTCATAAGCAGGCCGAGAGGTTTACCAGAGCCTAATTAAATCGTTTGTTGATTCATGGAATGAAACAACTTATGGATGACCTACCGTTAATTAATAAGTCTAAATTTTGAATTTATTAATATGCGGTGATTTTTTTCTCTCGAAGGCTGAAGCCAAATTTCAGTTCAAACTGAATCATTTGTTTGAAAGCAGTGAAGACACTTCTCAGTGAAACAGTTGCAGTTCTACTTAGTGAAGCAATGAGCCTCTTGCCCAGCCCCAAGGAGCCGCAACTTCAACAGTCTACCACTGATTCATTATTTCCAATTTATCAAATATCGCATGTTCTTCCAGGTGGAGGCAAACATGATTATTATAGCTTCTGTAGAGATAATCTCTTTCCACCAAAAACTAATTACATATAGAAACCCTGACCATCTATAATATCTGCTTGTCAGTTGACTGGTGGCTCTTTCAAATCAGTGTTATGTTCAAATAATTTCAAACTTGTACCATGTAAATACTTCAGTAATGTAGCATTCAATGAATCAAAACCTCTGCATTTAATTTCGATCATTTCATTACATTATCATAAAATCGTCGATGTGAAATGGTGAGGTTTTGCATATAACACTATACAAATGTGCGTATCACAACTCGAAGGAAATTATTTAGAAATTCTACATCAAAACGAATTGTTATCTAAATAGCAACGTAAATATAATTATTAAATATATATTTTTAATCACAAAGATAACTGTGGAACGAGAAAAGTCACTTAGTGGTTCGCACATCCACAGACGCCTTTAATAATGAAGTATTTGATCATTTAATTTGATCACAAAGTTTGAGACTCAACGGAAATAAATACATAACATAGAATGCTCAGAACACCCAATAGCTTTTTGTAACAAATTTAAGAATGATCCATATTGAATACCAATTGATTAATTTGTGTACATTTCCTCTTTATTCTCTGATATTTTTTAAGTCATTTACATATTTTAAACGACCCGGCCCAGGATTGTTCTGCAGAGTCATCTGTAGAGGAGAGAAAAGAAATTCAAAGAAGAAGAAAAACCGGAATTTCTCCTACAAAATTTCTTGTTGCACTAGATATAACAAGAGAGAATAATTTTGAAATGAGCGACGAAGAAAATTGCGGCGATATTTTGTCCACGAACAGCATGAAACCAAAGGAATGTAATGACCAAAGAAGATCAACTATTTTGGATGAAAGACCTGCAATTGCTCCGCTGAAATTAGAAATGGAGAGTCGCTTTTCCAGTGAAGGGCAGTTATCGGAATTGGATCAAATGGAGAGTCCAATATCTGAATTTTACTTCCCACTGGGAAAAAAAGAAGAGGAAGAAATTAAAATTAAATCGGATTCTATGGATCAAGAAGAGAGTAGCAATGGATGTGATGTGGCAAGTCCTTTAGAAGATAGTGGAGAAAATTTCTTCGACGAGTGGTTTGAGGAATCAAACTTTTCTACACAGGGGAAGAAAAAACACGCAAAAATAGCTACAGCCGGAGACCCAAATCAAATGAAAGCATCAGAATCAACGGATTTTCTTGATGATTGGTTCAAAGAAGATAGTAGTTTAAAATGCGTTGTGTCAAATAAGCCACAAAACGAGCTAGACTGTGGAGAGAGAAATCCATCTCCCCAACAGAAATTGGAAATTCCTCGCTTTTATTTAGAATCAGAACTTGAAAATTTTGACGAAGGATTATCTAAAGACATCGTTTTTGATGTTCCTGGTCTCTCGACGGTCCACAGCAAAGAAACACAAGTCGTATTTCTGGAGAAACTTGATCATCTAAACGCCAATGTCAGTGTTACCAACGAAAAAACGAGTGACAATGTACAAAAATTCCTGACAGATAGGTCATTAATTGACCAGGAGGGATCGCCTTGCGCTGCGCAAGAATTTGATGCAGCAAAATCAAAATCGAATGCACGTGTAGTTGAATTCATTAGTATTTCGAATAAAAACGGCGGCCAAATTTGTGATGAAGGGAAAGATAGTTTTGAAATAACAAGGCGACCAAGTGAACTCAAGATTCCTAAGGTAACTGTGTCTACCGTCGGTCATGAAGATATTGATCAAATGAGTCATCGATGTGCATTACAAGACGAATGTTTTTCGGGAGATATACACCCAGCAGACGTCCCCGGTGCTGTGAACCTCTCTGCCGAACCTTGCGCGGTAATTGAACGTTACTCAAAATAATTTGATTTGTAGATTCAACCCCGTAATTAGCTCAAAGAATGTCGAAAAATGTAGGCGAAAAGATTCTGGTTCAACGCACCGTATTCCGATATGTTTATTCCCTTGTCATATACGTTGTATAAAATGGAAAAATTAATTTCGTGCCGTACAAAAATGATTCAAGAAAACTAGCTATAGGTCAAAATCTATTTTACATGCGTTATGAGATGTAAACATGCGTCTTTGAAACCTCAAAACTTTTCTCCTACATCCTAAGGCGATCGTTAATTGTAGTGTTGAAACGTTGTAGGGTGCAGTTTCCAAGCGTAGTTAGCATGGTTTTGTTTCGTACAACACAGATTTTGAAAATGCTTGCTGCAGTCGGTATAGTTTAGAAATGTATTAGTCGATTAAATATTTAGTCTCTTAATGTAGAGTAAGTTTGATTCCACTAAGCCTGAGTAGAAACATGATTGTCTAGGGATTCTGTGGATTAGTTTAGATGTTGTTCCTTTATTCCTCCCCATCAACATTAGTATTGCCTAGTTATCATTATTCGCTATATTTTAATTGCTATGACCTGCTACCGATGGTGTGCTTCCTTCACTGTAGAAACACGAAAGAAATCGTACATCTCCAGCGATGTTTTCAGGTAAATCCTGCTGTTCAACAATGTGTTTTCCATACCCCGATGGTTCATCGTTTCATCTTCACTGAAATGGATGGTGTAACAATCATTTTGAATTAACGACATTGACAGCATTTCAAAAATGTAAGCGTTGCATTTGTGACGAAATTATACCAAATAAATTCTCATGTATGCTGGAGGAACAGGAACTTGAGCATTGAATCTGGCGTACTATATTATCCACTAGTGACACAGTCAACCTATGTCATCCACTAGTGACACAGTCAACCAATAACATCCACTAGTGACACAAACAACCAATAACATCCACTAGTGACACAGTCAACCTATAGCATTCACTAGTGACACAGTCAACCTATAGCATCCACTAGTGACACAGTCAACCAATAACATCCACTAGAAACACAAGCAACCAATAACATCCACTAGTGACACAGTCAACCTATAGCATCCACTAGTGACACAGTCAACCTATAGCATTCACTAGTGACACAGTCAACCTATAGCATCCACTAGTGACACAGTCAACCTATAGCATCCACTAGTGACACAGTCAACCTATAGCATCCACTAGTGACACAGTCAACCTATAGCATCCACTAGTGACACAGTCAACCTATAGCATCCACTAGTGACACAGTCAACCTACAGCATCCACTAGTGACACAGTCAACCTATAGCATCCACTAGTGACACAGTCAACCTATAACATTCACTAGTGACACAGTCAACTTATAGCATTCACTAGTGACACAGTCAACCTATAGCATCCACTAGTGACACAGTCAACTTATAGCATCCACTAGTGACACAGTCAACCTATAGCATTCACTAGTGACACAGTCAACCTATAGCATCCACTAGTGACACAGTCAAACTATAGCATCCACTAGTGACACAGTCAACCTATAGCACCCACTAGTGACACAGTCAACCTATAGCATTCACTAGTGAAACATTCAACCTATAGCATCCACTAGTGACACAGTCAACCTATAGCATCCACTAGTGACACAGTCAACCTATAACATTCACTAGTGACACAGTCAACTTATAGCATCCACTAGTAACACAGTCAACCTATAGCATCCACTAGTGACACAGCCAACTCTGTGCAATGAATGAAAACAGTACGTTCGTGATTCAGTATACTGAACTGACCCAAACCAGTAAACGAATTGCATTCAGAAGCACATGGCAAGCAGCATCCTTACTAACATTTAGTGGCACATGACAAACAGCGGACGATAAAGGCAATAATATGAGCGATCAGAATCGGGAATTTGCTTTAGACATGCAGTGCGCACCATAAAAAAATCGTCATTACCACTCCTGAAACTAATTTCTAGCCAGGAAATTCCTACACAAATCAGTGTTTACTCCATGAAACCTCATTTCATAAACAACGCACCAAATAGTCAACGGAGTATGCACACTTCCAATTTCCGCTCGGCTGCTCTGTGCTTGATAGATACACAACCGTCGGTTGGACGAACGTTCCATTCCTGTTAGGCCACTGGACGTTTTCGATTTAGTACAAACATGCGCACCGTCAATTTGATGATTATTCAAGATATTCCAGATTCTCATCAACGCTATGAACGTTTCGATATGATAAGCGAGATCAACGGTGAAACAAAATTGAGACTTTCAGCTGTTCAAGGTTAACTAAGGTGGACGATGGCGGAAATATTCGTCTTTTCAGACTGTTAACACAAACAAGTGAAGATAATTGGCTCAGTTCATGTCGCTTCATTGTTTACAATACATTAACAACGTCTGACCTGCGTCTGAGTAAACTCATATCACGATTCAAAATAACAAAGCTATATTTTTATCCTAGTGATAACAACAGTAAATTAAATGGGTAGCATTACTACTTCAAAATATGAGAACGACATCGACTTACAAACATGATTAATAGACCAACTTAAATTAATAAAAGAAATTTGGGAAACATTTCGGAAATTAGTTAGTTAGTAAGGTGATAATTGCCGAAAATTTAACAAGTGCAACAAAGTCCTATTTGACCATATTGGTTCGTAGCCAAACCATTTTCATTCGTTTACTTTTTTGTTTATTTGAAAATCGACAAAAGGCTAATTGCCCATTTCTCAATTTAGTAGCCTTTCCGACAAATAATATAGTCTACCCCTAAATGGTGTTTTGTAGTTGCCGATTTTATTGGATGAACTCTGCCAAGAACCAGCTCGATATTGCTGAAACAGCGAAGCAACATTATTAGCATAGCCTGTCAAGGGTGCAACCTTGCTAGCAAGACCGGTCAAGGGTGCAACATTGTTAGCATAGCCTGTCAAGGGTGCAACATTGCTAGCAAGACCGGTCAAGGGTGCAACATTGTTAGCATAGCCTGTCAAGGGTGCAACATTGCTAGCAAGACCGGTCAAGGGTGCAGCATTGCTTGCAAGACCGGTCAAGGGTGCAACATTGCTAGCAAGACCGGCCAAGGGTGCAGCATTGCTATCAAGACCGGTCAAGGGTGCAGCATTGTGAGCAACCCCAGTAGGAAGCTAGAGAAAAAAGCTCATGGTGCCCCCATCAATCACAATCATCATTAGATGACTAGCCTAATTTGTCGATGTAATGCGGTGGTTCTATGATTACGACTGTTTTATTTACGACCTGTTGTTTCGTTATGAATATA
>SDVV010019843.1:0-13439 GCA_016164225.1 Gammarus roeselii
AGTATGGTGGCGGCGGAGGATCCTCACCTTCAGGTATGGTGACGGCGGAGGATCCTCACCTTCAGGTATGGTGGCAGCGGAGGATCCTCACCTTCAGGTATGGTGGCGGCGGAGGATCCTCACCTTCAGGTATGGTGGCGGCGGAGGATCCTCACCTTCAAGTATGGTGGCGGCGGAGGATCCTCACCTTCAGGTATGGTGACGGCGGAGGATCCTCACCTTCAGGTATGGTGGCAGCGGAGGATCCTCACCTTCAGGTATGGTGGCGGCGGAGGATCCTCACCTTCAGGTATGGTGGCGGCGGAGGATCCTCACCTTCAAGTATGGTGGCGGCGGAGGATCCTCACCTTCAGGTATGGTGACGGCGGAGGATCCTCACCTTCAGGTATGGTGGCAGCGGAGGATCCTCACCTTCAGGTATGGTGGCGGCGGAGGATCCTCACCTTCAGGTATGGTGGCGGCGGAGGATCCTCACCTTCAAGTATGGTGGCGGCGGAGGATCCTCACCTTCAGGTATGGTGACGGCGGAGGATCCTCACCTTCAGGTATGGTGGCAGCGGAGGATCCTCACCTTCAGGGATGGTGGCGGCGGAGGATCTTCACCTTCAGGGATGGTGACGGCGGAGGATCCTCACCTTCAGGTATGGTGACGGCGGAGGATCCTCACCTTCAGGTATGGTGGCGGTGGAGGATCCTCACCTTCAGGTATGGTGACGGCGGAGGATCCTCACCTTCAGGTATGGTGGCGGTGGAGGATCACCACTTTCAGGGATAGTAATCCTAACCAATAATATTTCATTGACTGGCCACAATCAGTTGAATTTTTACCATTATTTCACTCCAATTGTTTCCAGTTTACCTCTTGTCGTACTGCCTCATCCTATTAGTAGAGTCACCTCCTGTTGTACTTCTTCACCCTATTCGTAAATAGCCCGCTTCTGTTCTACTGCCTCACTCTATTCGTAGTCACCTCCTGTTGAACAACCTCACTTTGTTTGCGGGCTGTCAACTGTCATTACGTGTAAAATATTTCCGACCAATTGTAAGGGGAATATCTGATCTGGTTGAAGGTGTTTCAGCATTGGCTCTCATCGTAATGATTTCCAGTCATTTATTTTGGCAAGCGCCATCCCCGGTGTGGCGTCGACTTGATTACCAGATTTTTGCAATGCGTTTTCTTCCTGCCTTTTTGAAGCGGTCGCGTGAAGTCCTTATTTGTAACAATGATTCTTTGAGTTCATTAGCAACTACAAACCAATATCAACACTTTACATGTCAAATAAATTGCACAGCAAAATTATTCACAGCTGTTTGGAAAGCATCTTATCTAAATTTTCCAGTCTCAGTGCGAATCCGTTTGGTTTCCGTAAGAACTTCAGTACTCTCTATGAAGTAAAAAGTAGTCAAATAAGTACAGTATTTCTTACTTAATTTTGAAGTAAGTCTTCATTCTATGTTCCTTGACCTTCACATGGATTTCGACACAACTGTCGTTGATCTTCACTCAGTAAATAGATTGTGTACGCAGTCAGCGACTGGCGTGTATATATCAACTTGCTTAAAGATCCATAGTTACAAATGTTTCATTTGATGACATTCCCACTTCGTCTTTTATTTTGATCCATTACCGGTCATAAGTTTTCCGGCTCTTGTGATTGCCATTCCAATTTATAATACTACCTTAAATAATTAAATTCCCTCCCTATACCTTCAAACAAATGTGTATATTTTTATTGTGTTTCCTTTCCCTGAAAGTTCGTATTGTTTGTGTCAATTCATTTGATCCCACGGCATCAGGTCATATTCCAGTAACAAGGATTTTATCCACTACTCTTTAATGAAACTTGTATATGTCCAACATGTGTTCCCACGTGTTGAGGGATTTTGTTGGATATGCTGCAACAAGAATGTATTTCTATCCTTTGTTTCCATTGTGTGAGTTGGTTCTTAATATTTACATAAACTCTAAGCCTAACTACTTCGGTTTCTGTTGATAAGCGGAAAATCATAAAAGGAATTATTGAACAAACGATAGTGGTTGGTAGTGACGAAGGTAGGATACGAGAGGTAGCAGGTACGAGTGAACAAACGATAATGATCGGTAGTCACGATGGTAGGATACGAGCGAGACAGGTACGAGTGACGGTCGATGTCTTGGTTGTACGAGTACATCGGTAGTGTTCGTGTGATGGGGCGTACTGGATTGATTGTAAACAAATATATTACTTGAGATCATATCTTGAGAGTAAAATATACAGAAAAAATTACTGACCTATATACTTATGCCACGAAATATTACCGAAAATATTATCTTATGTCAGCCTTTCATGCCAATCAGACCCTGAACACCAGACTTTACTTTAGTTTTAAAGAATCTGTCTCTTCACCGAGCGGTGGAGTGTAATCTATCTCTTCACCGAGCGGTGGAGTGTAGTCTATCTCTTCACCGAGCGGTGGAGTGTAATCTATCTCTTCACCGAGCGGTGGAGTGTAATCTATATCTTCACCGAGTCGCGGAGTGTAATCTATCTCTTCACCGAGCGGTGAAGTGTTATCTATCTCTTAACCGAGCGGTGGAGTGTAATCTATCTCTTCACCTGAAGAGTAAATGTTAACATCAAAAAATCTTGACATTAACATGCACTCAAAACTCGCTTCACTGGAGTGTAAGACAGGGAGTCGGCAAGACAGAGGAGCTCTCCGTCTTGCCAAACAGGCATTGGAAAGCAAACGAGCTCTATTCAGCCCGGTGAAAGTTTCAATCTTGAAACCCACACGGCACTAATTAAGGTAACGAGCTTTGGAAATGACTTGTTGCTGCACTTCTGAAGCGACCACCTTAATAATAACGTCTAAGACGAGCTCGAGGTCTTCACAGTATCCAACTTGAAGCGATTGCCACCGCCCCGCACACTTTCTTTTCCAATCGCCGCGGAGCAGAGAGTTCCAATAACGCCAACAGACGGAGAGGCGGAGGGACCGACCCACAACATTGCCAAAGAAAAGAAAGAGAAAGTCAGCTGGCGGAGGCTCGGGTGTATGTACTAGCTATACGATAGAAAACTTTGGCTGCCGTTATTAGGGTTCTTTCTGCTGGCAGTGTCGTTAAAATCGGTTTTGCTCCTCTAACCAGCCTCATGATGAGGCTGTGAGGGGCTTATTACTACGTATACTCGGGACCTGATTGCACACCTTTCCAAAGTAACCTCCGCCATGACCTTTATAGCTGCCATCCATCATCACGATGCTCTTTTTGTCACATCACAATCTGCTCGGTCGCCTCTCTCCCATGCAGCCGGCCGCCCCTCGATCGCTCCCGACATGAAGCGTCATTTTTAGTAGAAGAATTTATACGACGAAGAAGAATTTAATTACGCTGCAGGTCAAAAGAAGCAGCAAGTAATTAGAGTTTCAGGCACGACTACTTAGCTTTCAACGGGGCCAACGGGCGTGACATTTACGGAGCTTTCCGAAAGAAAGAGCACTTTGGGGAGCAAATTTTGTGCCTCGATTGAATGAATAACTGCTGCCCTGTTTGAGTCAATATGTGTGTCTCTATTGAATCACTGCTGCTCTGTTTGAGTCAATATGTGTGTCTCGATTGAATCACTGCTGCTCTGTTTGAGTCAATATGTCTCTATTGAATAACTGCTGCTCTGTTTGAGTATATGCCTTGATTGAAAAACTGTTGTTCTGTCTGATTAAATATACCTTTATTGAAAAACTGCTGTTCTGTTTGAGTAAATATGCCTTGATTGAAAAACTGCTGTTCCGTTTGAGTCAATATGTATCGATTAAATCACTGTTGTTCAGTTTGAGTCAATATGTCTCGATTGAATCACTGCTGCTCAGATTGAGTCAAAATGTCGTGAATGCTGCGCAGTTTGAGTCCATAGGTCTCGATTGAATCACTGCTGCTCTGTTTGAGTCAATATGTCTCGATTAAATCACTGCTGCTAAGGTTGAGTTAATATGTTTCGATTAATTCACTACTGTTCTGTTTGAGGCAGTATATTTTAGGAAGGTTGTAGAAAATATACTCATTTATTGGTAGGATATTGATCAAATTAGCTGCCATCCTGCCCAGTTCTAGTAGAACTTTTTAGGCCCATTCCAGACACTGTCAAATATCAGATGGGCAGGTTCCTACAAAGTATCCCACATATAATGATGTGTTGAGGTACATAGTTGTTTCGTAGGCACACATCGAATACAGATTTAAAATAATGTAAGATCGGGAAAGGCGGGGTAATGTTGTTCAACGTTGAGGGAGGCTGCAGTTGTTGAAATGAGTGGCAAATCATCGTTGACTTGAATTGATCATTGACCATTTGAGAAGAAGCACTATTGGTCCACTGACCTGTAATAATGGTCCAATTGACCATTAGAGAAGCACTATTGGTCCACTGACCTGTAATAATGGTTCAATTGACCATTAGAGATGCACTATTGGTCCACTGACCTGTAATAATGGTTCAATTTACCATTAGAGAAGAAGCAATACTGGTCCACTGACCTGTAGTAATGGTTCAATTGACCATTAGAGAAGCACTATTGGTCCGCTGACCTGTAATAATGGTTCAATTGACCAATAGAGAAGCACTATTGGTCCACTGACCTGTAGTAATGGTTCAATTGACCATTAGAGAAGAAGCAATATTGGTCCACTGACCTGTAGTAATGATTCAATTGACCATTAGAGAAGCACTATTGGTCCGCTGACCTGTAATAATGGTTCAATTGACCATTAGAGAAGCACTATTGGTCCACTGACCTGTAATAATGGTTCTGTTATGTTGAAGGTTTCAAGGTTGTGATAATTGGATAAAGCAAGGTTGGAATGATCAAACATTGGTTAAAGGAAGGTCTGTTTGTGTAAAAAGTAACAAGAAAAAAGTTACTCTATCAATAGAGTACTGAATATAGATTAGTAATAACGGACAAAGAGTAACAAAAGTGTAAATGAACATCAAAAATAAATGTATTAAGTGTATGACGAGTGTAGGGTAGAGTAGGAGGCCTACACCCGAAGGCTTCAGCTGCTCTGCCCGATGGCTGTGGCTGATGGCGAGTGTCTGTCCTCTGCCCTCTATCGTTCGGGGCTGCGCCCTCAATAATGTGGGAGGGCCATGTTCATGAGTATGAAGGGATCCTCCCATCAGGGAATAATTCACATTTTTGGGCCAGCTAAAGAGGTGGGGCGTTCTAATACCCAGACCTCATTGGTACTTAACAATTGAGTCCGTTGAGTAATATATAGGCTCCTCCCATCTATTGTTTACCATATATGATACCCTTGAGCTAAACAGTGTTATTGGATCTAGTCCCTAATCGCTGACACACGGAGTTTTACAAGGTGCGCAAATGGCCCTCCACTCGTCAATGTCTACTACGTTACACGATCCGCGAGGGACCACCTGTTTATTTTTAAACAAGTATCGGAGGGGAATTAAAAATATGCTAGGCAAGGGACCTCCACGTGTAACTTAAGCTAAGGGTTAACAGGCCTAAGGCCTACACTGTTTCTAGGACACACACTACGCACCACCCTATAGTAATGTTCGGTTAGCCAAGCTTTACGAAATATGTGCCAGCGGAGGCCGATCATAACAGTTCAATTGACCATTAGAGAAGCACTATTGGTCCGCTGACCTGTAATAATGGTTCAATTGACCATTAGAGAAGCGTTATTGGTCCACTGACCTGTAGTAATGGTTCAATTGACCATTAGAGAAGCACTATCGGTCCACTGACCTGTAGTAATGGTTCAATTGACCATTGGAGCAGAATCACCATTGGTCCACTGGCCTGTAGTAATAGTTCCTTATAAACTGCCACGTCCTCGCTGTGAAGTGACTGGAGGGCAACTGAAATATGCCGGGTGCGAAAATGCGGCTTCTTAGTACGGAATTATTATTCCAAGCGATGCGCAATGTTTCCATTGATAAAAATAATTGTAAACAACAATGAATTACTCGTTAGCGTCTTAATTCTCAAGCAACTACGTTTCTCCTTCCCCGAAATACGTCATTTACTCGTCTTATTAGTGGCCTGAAGAAGACTCTTCCCCTCCACTCAATTGCGTTGCTCCTTTCCCTAAATACGCCCTTTACTCGTCTTATTAATAGCCTGAAGACGACTTTTCCCCTCCACTGAAATGCGTTTCTCCTTTCCTTAAATACGTCTTCTACTCGTCTTATTAGTAGCCTGAAGACGACTTTTCCCCTCTTCTCAAATGCGTTTCTCCTTTCCCTAAATACGTCATCTACTCGTCTTATTAGTAGCCTGAAGAAGACTTTTCCCCTACACTCAAATACGTTTCTCCTTTCCCTAAATACGCCCTTTACTCGTCTTAGTATTGGCCTGAAGACGACTTTTCCCCTCTACTCAAATGCGTTTCTGCTTCCCCTAAATACCTTCTTTACTCGTCTTATTAGTAGTCTGAAGAAGACGTTTCCCCTCTACTCAAATGCGTTTCTCCTTTCCCTAAATACGTCATTTACTCGTCTTATTAGTAGCCTGAAGACAACTTTTTCCTCTTCTTGTCTTCCCTCAGGCAAGTTTGTTTCCATCACAAAGCCAGTCTTGAAGTACCCTCCCTTGGCAAAGCCTTCGCTGAATGAGGACCGTAAAATATACCACGGCCTCAGCCTCCTTATTTTCCACTAGATTAGGCTACCCCCACATCACTGTGCTTGCATCCACCGCCCTCTTCCGTTTTCTTTACTCTTTGTTTATCACGGCGCATATTTATTAAAGCGTTTGGGTGGAGCATCCTTTAGTAGCAAACAAAAGAGACACGAGAAAGTTTGTGATGTAAGACGCTCGCCGAGAGCCTATCGGGCCGAGACTGAATGGCATGTTGTTGGTTCCAAGGATTGTGGCGCACGCCGAGCTCTTATCGGGCCGGGTTCGTGGTAGGTGCGAAACTGCAGCTACCTAGTATGGTAAGGTCCGTTGAAGACCGAACGAAGTAGTCAAAAACGTATGAAACTAACGTAACTAATCTAAACTAACGTAACTAACGTAATAAACGTAACAAACGTAATTAACGTAACTAACGTAACTAACGTAACTAACGTAACTAACGTAACTAACGTAACTAACGTAACTAACGTAACTAACGTAACTAACGTAACTAACGTAACTAACGTAACTAACGTAACTAACGTAACTAACGTAACTTACGTAATTAACGTAATTAACGTAACTAACGTAACTAACGTAACTAACATAACTAACGTAACTAACGTAACTAACGTAACTAACGTAACTAACGTAACTAACGTAACTAACGTAACTAACGTAACAAACGAAATTAACGTAATTAACGTAACTAACGTAACTAACATAACTAACGTAACTAACGTAACTAACGTAACTAACGTAACTAACGTAACTAACGTAACTAACGTAACTAACGTAACAAACGAAATTAACGTAATTAACGTAACTAACGTAACTAACGTAACTAACGTAACTAACGTAACTAACGTAACTAACGTAACTAATGTATCTAACGTAGCTAACGTAACTAACGTAACTAACGTATCTTACGTAACTAACGTACCTAACCTAACTAACGTAACTGACGTAACTAACGTAGCTAACGTAGCTAACGTAACTAACGTAACATACGTAACATACGTAACTAACGTAACTAACCTAACCAACGTAACTAACGTAACTAACGTAACTAACGTAACTAACGTAACTAACGTAACTAACGTAACTAACGTAACTAACGTAACTAACGTAACTAACGTAACTAACGTAACTAACGTAACTAACGTAACTAACGTAACTAACGTAACTAACGTAACTAACGTAACTAACGTAACTAACGTAACTAACGTAACTAACATATCATACGTAACTAACGTAACTAACGTAACAAGCGTAATTAACGTAACTAACGTAACTAGCGTAACTAACGTAACTAACTTAACTAACGTAACTAACGCAACTAACGGAACTAACGTAACTAACGTAACTAACGTAACTAACGTAGCTAACGTAACTAACGTAACTAACGTAACTAACGTAATTAACGTAACTAGCGTAACTAACGTAACTTACGTAACTAAATTAACTAACGTAACTAACGTAACTAACGTAACTAACGTAACTAACGTAACTAACGTAACTAACGTAACTAACGTAACTAACGTAACTAACGTAACTAACGTAACTAACGTAATTAACGTAACTAACGTAACTAACATAATTAACGTAATTAACGTAACTAACGTAACTAACGTAACTAACATAACTAACGTAACTAACGTAACTAAGGTAACTAACGTAACTAACGTAACTAACGTAACTAACATAACTAACGTAGCTAACGTAACTAACGTAACTAACGTAACTAACGTAACTAACGTAACTAACGTAACTAACGTAACTAACGTAACTAACGTAACTAACGTAACTAACGTAACTAACGTAACTAAACTAACGTGACCAAACTGGGACTGAGAAGAACGTTTTATTATATAATATTTGGAGATACGAGCTATGAGATAGTGCGATCCGTGTGTAAACTAAGGGATGTTAGTGAAAGAGGTGATAGATACAGTAGGGATTGGAAAAATACCGAAGTTTGAACGGATGGATGGTGTGGATAAGGGGGAGGTGATTGCAAGCATCTGAGCGAAGTAAGACGAATTATTTTGAATTTTAGCGGGTCTTTAAAGAACCCTCCGGCATTGGCTGATTCGTTGAGCATTAGAAATGCAATAACTAAATCTGATGCATATCCTCACCACATAACGCTGTATATCTCCTCCATCTTCACTACATACAGTATTGTAGCTAGCCTCAATCCTCACCACATAACGCTGTATATCTCCTCCACCCCCACTACATACAGTATTGTCGCTAGCCTCCACCCTCACCACATAACGCTGTATATCTCCTCCACCCCCACTACATACAGTATTGTCGTTAGCCTCCACCCTCACCACATAACGTCGCAAGCCTCCAGCCTCGCCTCATAACGTATGTAATACACATTCAGTACGTATCGCCGCAAGCCTCCCCTTATCTCATGAAACGTCGTTTGCCTTCACGTCAATGAATTAAAGTCGCTAGCCGCAGCCTACACGAGAAACGTCGCCAGCCAGCCACCATTTTCCCATTTTAACAACTCCAGCGTTCACCTTCACCAAGTAACACCGCCAGCCAACATCTCCGACAAATATTGCCGTCAGCCTCCACATTCGCTCGGTAACGTTGGCAGTTTCCCCCTTCACCTAGTGGAGGAGCCAGCCTCTGCTGTCGCTATGTTACGTCGTCCGGTTTCACCAAAACTAAGTTTTCGCCACCCTCTACTTGTAGCAACTTTGCCAGGAACCACCTTTGCCTCGAAATGAAGCTCGCCCCTAACTTTACAAAGCAGCGCAGCCTGTCTCCACCTACACCAATTAACGTTGCATGACTTCACCTTAATCCAGTAACCAGCCGCCACCAATAAGTAACGTTGGCAGCCTCACCTTCAGTACTGGAAGTTTCTATTACCACGTAGCGTTGGCAGCCTCACCTTCAGTACGAAGCATTGACAGCCCTCAGTACGAAACGTTGGCAACCTTACCTTCAGTACGGCGGATGCACACGGATAAACACACAGACAGCTTCTATCTCCACGAAACGTTGACAGCCTCACCTTCACTACATACGTTTCCTTGTCTCCATCACCTCGTAACGTTGACAGCCTCACCTTCACTACATACGTTTCCCTGTCTCCATCACCAAGTAACGTTGCTAGCCTCACCTTCATTACAGACGTTTCCCTGTCTCCATCACCACGTGACGTTGACAGCCTCACCTTCATTACACACGTTTCCCTGTCTCCATCACCACGTAACGTTGCCAGCCTCATCTTCACTACAAACGTTTCCGTGTCTCCATAACCAAGTAACGTTGCCAGCATCACCTTCACTACATACATTTCCCTGTCCCCATCCCCAAGTAACGTTGCAAGCCTCATCTTCACAATACGTAACGTTGCCAGCCATAATCACAACGTAACGGCGGGAGCCTAGCCTTCACTACATAACTTCACCACCCTAGTCAACGTTCCAGCACAATATCGACAGGAGCGTCATCTTCCCTCGCTGTCCAGTCTAAGCCCATATGCGCCAATTATATCAACACGTCATCGATTTGACCATTCCCTGCCCCAATCCGGGTGTCTCATTAGCCCTTCGTGGCCACTTTTGTCGCGTTGACGCCCTTTGCACCCTGCGCGTTGCACGAATCCGCCCTTCGTGGCCACCTTTGTCGCCGACCCATTGACGCCCTTCGCATCCTGCGCGTTGCCCGCATCCGCCCTTCGTCTTACGGCCGCCCTACTCCAACAACATCTGGAACAATGCCTTCTAATTTTCTTTTGACAAACAGGACGGATCTTTTGTGTCGTCAGAAGGCAATACAAAGCTTATAACCAAGGTTCAGGGGGTTATAATTCTTTATGGAAATGCGCTCATCACCGAGCCCTTAAAGTTGTGGTTTATACGATTAGTGGAACATTTGGCGTCCCTGTCACAAAGCATAGGAGGGATATCTCAGGAGGGGGGGGGTGGTAAGAGAGCAAAAACCTTCGGGAACTCAGTTATGCGCTATTCGTGCTCGTTTTCATTAGTATTGATAATTGCATAAACATTAAAGTGCATGCGCGCACGTAAATTTTAGCGGTGTTCCGCCTGCAATAAATGAGACCTGTGGCTGACAATATTCCACGTGAGCATTAAAGTTGCTTACGTCTATGAGCACTTTGATGACAGCTTGAGCCATATCACTTATAGAAGATAAAAAAAAAAACATGAACAGGAAAAAGATCGAAAGGCTGTTCGGCCCTCTGAACACAAATCATCAAGATTTCATTTCACTGAAACCGATGACACGTGCACTGTATCAACACAACTCTTTATTATTCAAAATTGGCATCGTCTTGATTTCAAATCATCAGATTCCATAGCATACATGATTTATATATTTCAATCTGGACCCCAATTGTTCAGTTTTATCATCATCTCGACCACCAACTTTTCATCATAAAAAAGCGAGGGTTTCCTCAAACACATATTTTCGACCACCCTTTGCACTCCACACCATCAAAACTTTTCATTATTCAACGTCTATCTCTGATCCACAGCCTGCCCTTGAGAGTGAAACATATTCAAACCAGAACTTTCCGGTACTCTTCCATGCATAATATCCAAACGATGGTTATGCAGTATCCTCATTCCCATGAATAAAATCTGAGGTTATAATTTTCCACCAAAATGTTCCCGTGGGTCAATTAACCAGAGGCCTCCCACCACGCGTCCTAGCAATGACCAGGCACTCGGAAGCTTGAGCTGTTTGATCTTCGTTAGCTGTTGTACCAAATGAAGGTTCCTGTTTATTCTAAGCGTTCATTAGCAGCCCGACCTACACATAGCCCTCCTTGCCTCGCAACGCCTTAACCTTCAATGAAGGTTCTTAGGCAGTTTTAAGGCACTCAATGATACCACGAGTCATAGTCTGCCTGGCATTGCGTGCCTATCATGACCTAAATATGACCGTACACACGTTCGCAGTAAACGATCAGTGCCAGGCTCTCATCAACACTCAGACCCGTAATTTTTGATTTGCCGTTGTTTTCAGTCCCAACTTTTTTTGCCGTGGCGAGCGAGCATCCGATGGGACATTCATTTAATCAAGTAAAACACTTTACCTGGGGCGTCATACTAATCCTCAATACTATGTCTTAGGAATTCATAGTTTTGCAAACATCAATAAATTACCTAAACAACATTCAAATGGTTACAAACTAAAATAAAGAATTGCGTAGTCGCCTGATCGGCATTCCTCGGTCAACCCATTGTACCTCACCTTAGTGGGCCTCAGACTCATGTGAAGGTACCTAATAAATCTTTGATTCATCTTCGCACCCAGACCAGCATCATTCCCGCCATTTTGCTTAATGTCTAAGCCTTCGAAGAGTGACTCACCACCAAGAGCCACAGCAGAGCGTTCCCAACCAGAAGCATTCACTGCATTGCATCAGTGACTAAGCCTACGAAGCCTCTCTGGAAATGCTTCTTCAACCCTAGCCTATGTCTAGCGCTCATGACTATCAACTTCCCTCTGTGCATTAGAACTAAACTTACGAAGTCTACGGGAAATTCCCTTTCGCCCCTAGTCCCCCCATATATTGTGTCCGAGGCAATGTTCCCTCCTTTGCATCAGGGTCTAAACCTACGAAGCCTTCGTGGAAGTGCTTCTTCATCCATTAAAACCCCATAGCGCACACGATCAGTAGCCTGCCCTCTGTACATAAGTGCTTAAAACTACGGAGCCTAGGTGAAATTTCCTTGTCACCCCTAGTCACCCCATAGCGTCTCCGACCAGCAGTTCTCCCTCCTTCACATCATTGTCTATCAACTTTCCCTCTGTGCATTATTATTAAGCCTTTGAAGTCTAGGCGAAATCCCCTCTTCAACCTAGTAACCCCATAGCGTCCCAAACCAACGCTGTGCCTGTAGGGCGGGTTCCGGCTTCGGCCAATACGGAGTGTTGGTCATCTGCATATCAAACGCTTTAGGAATTTAATGGCCGGTTAACTATTGACGGCCTCCGCTCGTTACCGGGTCTTTTTATCCCCAGCGGACGGCACAGGAGGACTCCGCCGCTGCTTTGGCTGAATTGCAAAACTTTGATCATGAGGGAACTTGCCTGGAAACTCGCCTCTGCATATTTTAATGGCCAGACGACTCGGTGCTTTTTTTTCGGTAGCGCGCCAGTGGTTTATAGCCGATTTGTTTTTTTACCGTAGAATTTTGACCGTTAAATGAATGGGCTGGCCACCTGCCCCTTGAATCCAACTTGAGTTTCTCGTATTCACGGAACAGTCTAATTTTGTCGTGTACCCACCTAAACCGGCTAACACCCTGAGTTGTTCTTAATTGGAATTGTTGCTAGTTGTTACTTAGCCTCAATTTCCACCTGTGGTAGAGGTACGCGCTGGCAGAGAACCAACCGAAATCCCGACACCCTCCAACAAGTGCATGTTCGGTGCAGGTTAAGACGCCGGAGAACGTCGTGTGCCCTACACGACGTTCAGCTTGTGGGCTTTGGGCCAAGTGTCATTGCAGATATCTGCATATGTTTTGTGAGTTGGGTGGCATTGAATACATTATAACCCGTGTGGTATAATTTTGTTACTGTGGACACCAAAGCATTATCACTAGTAGTGCCCATGTTCTTATGCCACACTGCATCGCTCACACGAGATGAGCCTATAAGTATGGCCTCATGTGGGGCAGGGATTAATAGTAGCTATAAGTACTGCGAAACGCGGATGTGAAGGATTATAGATAGGGATAAAAGAGTTAGTTTTGGTGGGCGGGGGTAGGACGCGATGCATGCAAGCTTGACTCAACCGGTCCGTA
>SDVV010019844.1:0-13439 GCA_016164225.1 Gammarus roeselii
TCTTAATAATGTATTCGTATAAAGGGCAGAAAAAAACTACAACGTTATCTATAGGCTCAGCTGACCATCTTCGCGTCTTCACGAAGAAGTCATTAACGCAAAAAAAACGAATGGGGTTGAAAAGCTACATGCATTTTTTTTTTGGATTTAGAGTACTCTGAACACTGGGCTGCTCCTACCAAAATTTGAGCATCTTGACGAAACTCGTAAATTTTGGTTCGTTTTAATTGACCGACATTTGGGGATAGGAACGGCGAGCTGAGAATCTTTTAATTGTTCCTAGGAAGGCTTCTGCGGGCAAGTTCTCGGCAACTAGCCATTTAACTGTTTGTGTTGATGCACATGTATACAGGGCAATATACAGCTGGTCAATTCTATTTCCTTCCTTCCTTCATATAAAGTGGGCAGCTGTAATCCACACCCGTAACCAGAGAGGAACGTGACTGACTTTCTTTGTAACCTGGTAGAGGAAGGGTCGGTGGTCTCCGGAAGTTTGTCCAACTTTCCCGTCTACACTGCATGCAAATTCTAATAAATCACCTTTAATTCTCTGTCTATAGCCCGCGGTATCCACCATCTTTGAGGTAGGCAGGCCATCACGTGGTTTATTCGTAGGTGATGCCTAGTTTTGAGACCCTTTTCAATGTTCAGATTGGTGATTCGCTGCTTAGTATGTAACAGGGCTGGATATTTTACTGAATCCTCTTCCGTAGTTTGGGATATTCTGCATACCACAACTAATTTGTCAGCTCCTGACACCAGATTGAGCTTGTTCGCCAATGAAGATGAGCCCTTGAAACTGTGACCAGTAGCCTCATCCGCAAAGGCCACTTGTTGTAGTCCTTTAATCACCTAGTCTTTGGCCCATTCCATGTCCTTTGGATTTTTCTTTCAACTATCCCTTTAGACACTCCATGAACTTTTTCACTCACCCCTGAGTGTTGACTCATTGACTCAAAGTGGTCCTGTATTTGACTGGCACTGATAGTAGGAAAAGCTCCGGGGTGCTATCTCTTCGGCATTATTCAGTGTTATGCTGTGCATTTGAGCAGAAAAATTTCCTATTACTGGAATTCCACTATGTTCCTGGGTTCACGCCATCATAGGTAGCCCGATTTGATTTTTCTTGGGCTGACTTCACGAGTCATGAAGTCAGTATGAGTTTTACTCGTGAAACAAAGTTCCAATTGGCGTTGGGTAGAGTTTTCAAGATGTGTCTTTCAATCCTGCAGAAAAACATCTAATCGGCCTGCTGAATGTAACCATCCTAAGGTAACTTGACAGTCTGACCACATGTGCATGACCTTAACCTTGACTTCCTTTTCATAGGCCTCGCATCCATACATGGTAAGCCTTGCTACAAGTAGTGCTGCGGTTAACTCCAAACAAGTGATGAAGAGCGTTTTCTAAGATTCAATCCATCTCTTTGTGGCGTTCCGTGAGGCGTTACCTTCACTTACCCAACACACAAATCCGTATGCCACAGAGGAAGCATCAAAAATGAGTGTAGGATTTCTGACTTACCTATCTCTGCATTGCGTTTGGCGGGTATTTCATCCATCTTCATTAACTCTATCCGCATCAAAAAAAAATCAATAACATGAGTGAAATCATCATTCCAACATTCCTTTGACTGCCATATTTTCTTCATTAGGAGCTGAGCTTTAATGCTGACGCCAATTTGACCCAAGAGGGTCAAATTGTGCGGCTCAACCCCCGCAGGATGATCTCTTACTTATTTCTAACATCTTGGGAGGCACCATCAAGGTGTTCTGTACTGTGTCCAATCTGAGTCCTAACGCTGTCACTGTAGGTCTATCATCCGATTCACCTTCATTTTGTGTCAACTCCTGGATCTTTGGGTAATTTGTAGCCCATTCTCTGCGGTGGAGTCCAGCATCACCCAAAATTTTCTTTGATGAACCGTGGTATTCCTGTAATTTCGCTTTAGTTGGCGTGTTACCAAGAGGTTGTCAGCACAGAGGTTGATTTTTTTTTTGTCTGTAATATCCCATTGTCCACTTTATTCCTCAGGTGATATACCAATGAAATCTAACCTTCATAATAGGCTGACAATGGGGGTCAAATATGGCATTCAGAATTAACTCTGAGCAGGCTGCTCCGAAGAAGATAACCTTCCTTGAAGCAATAGGTGTATAAGGGGCAGTCAGGATCTTGGGATCTCTATGCCACACAAACTTTGTGGAGTCTCTGTCCTGCATATCCAAACCTACCATCAAGAATGTTTTTGTAACACCAGAATATCAAAACAAGCGGTTGTCAACCTGAATCAGATTTTCATCAACATATGAGGTAGCTTTGAGACCCCGGATGGTCCGAGATACAAGCAATCATTCAGGCAATGTGTGGTTTTGCATAACATTAAAAAAGAAAACACGCAAAGGTACTGTCGGAGATTTCTTCCTCACTGCATGGTGAGAAAGATAATGGCACGCTTCCATTGGTTTCACATTGCTGACTTTTCAATGACGCCTCTTTGCAATTGCTTTTGCATTACACCGTTAAATTGCTTCAAGAGGTCAGGTTCTGAACTTGAAAGATTGAGATTGCTTACCAGCCTCCCTGCTGCCAAACGGGAATTGATCGACAGGGTGGGATTTGATTTGATTTGGGCCTCATTTCCACCAGAGCATACAGGGTGGGATGAGCCCTGGTCTATGGCAATCTAGCTACATACTTGCCTTCTGAGAACTTGATGCTATTACAGAACTGCTCTAGGACTGTCTTGTTATCTGTGTGAGCTTTATCAGGTAATATAGCAAATATATCTAACCTCTATAATAGGTTGACATCTCTTTCAGGTTTTTTGATGATTGAACCTTTAGTGCGGAGATTACACTTGCCTGTGAAGATGTCGACTTTCTATGTGTGGGTCCGACAACATGTCTCCGAGCTCTGAGGAGATTATCGAAAATCCTTCATCCTGTTCCTCAGAAACTATGAAGTGGTTTCAATAGTAGGCTCCTTCGAGAATGTCTTCAGGATGGTGTCAGTATTTCCATACTTGTCTGTCAGGTTACGTCCCTTGGCTGTTAACCATTGAGCAAGAAGACTTACGACACTCATGCTGAGTTTTTCCGCAAATGTGTCGAGGAGCACTATCACATCCATGGAGATGTTTTAATGTGTTGGAACTGAGAGCAGTTGTGAATGAGGAGTGTGGCAGAGGGGCTGTCCGTGGCTGCTTCTGTGAATGAGTTGGGGGGAGCGGCAGGATGGCGGTCTGTTGCTGCTGTGAATGAGGAGGGCGACAGGATGGCGGTCTGTTGCAGCTCTGAATGAGGAGGGCGGCAGGATTGCGGTCTGTTGCTGTTGTGAATGGGGAGGGCGGTAGGATAGCGGTCTGTTGCTGTTGTAAATGAAATAGGCGGCGTGCGGGCGTTCTGGGGTTGCGGATGAGGAGGACGGTTTGTTGCTGCTATAAGTGAGGAAGGCGATAAGAAGGTGGTCTGTTGCTGATGTGAGAGTGTAGGGCGAGGAAAGTGTCCATACATCTTACATGCAAGAAGAGAAAATATTGATGGAAACAATTTACATTTATATGATTCAGGTTGACAAGTGGTGATGCTCGGAAGATGTGCGCGGAGTATTTCAATGAGTGGCTGAATGTTGAGGATGTTAGAGAGGCTGATATTGTTGCTGTGGGTGGTTGTGCACAGATGACGGTGGTGGTGCACAGATGACGGTGATGGCGACAGACTTGTTGGCGGAAGGGGAAATAAAAGCAGGGAAAGCCTCAAGTTTGGACGGCGATGCGAAGAGGGGTGGAGTAACGATAGTCGAATAGCTGGTGAGGCTACTGATCCTGTGTTTTTTGTCGGGCGTGGCGCCAACTGAGTGGCGCAGTGCTTGCACTGTTCCGCTGTATGAAGACAAATGAGTTAAAAATGAATGCTACATCTCGAGAGGTATCATTTTGCTATGTGTTGTCGGTAAGTTACAAGTAGATAGTAGAACGTCCAAACGCGGATGTGAAGGAATTTGATAGGCAATAATTAGGGAGGATGGAACGCGGATGTGAAGGAATTAGATAGGCAATAATTAGGAGATACGAAACGCGGATGTGAAGGAATTAGATAGGCACTAATTAGGGGATACAAACGCAAATTAGTAAAGGAATTAGATATGGGTTAATTATAGTGCCTAACCGCAAATTAGTGAAGGAATTAGATATAGGATGACTAGATCTTTGAACCTTTAATCGAATGTAATTGTTATGAAGTATGTCATTTGTTAATGTGTCTGACTCAGGCGCTGTATTTCTCGGAAATTGTAGTTATATGTTTAGATAAATTGATCTTGTGATCAAGTTAGTTACTGATGGTACATAGAGACACCAAGAACGCAAGTTTTTTGTGAGACCACCCGGGAAGTTGAGAGCGGGTGGTCCGAATGATCTTTATCTGTCATATGTCACACAAAGATTTTATCTCGAGATATATGGTCCTCTTGGAGAATAGTTTTTCATACGGGAAATTTCAGTTTCCTTACGGTATCTGATTGCTTTCATTTACGATTGCTTACGGGATTATATAGATGTACGTTATTAGGCTTGTCAACGCTATATATGATTGTTTTGGAATATTTCGCACGGTAGGAGGGCATGATTTTTATTACTATGTTTGTTATTGAATGACTCATTTGAATAGAAGGCATTGTTTGTACATGATATTTTATACTGCATAATCGATATTTTTGATTAAATTCACTATGTGGAGGAATAAGATATAGGATGACTAGATCTTTGAACCTATTATCGAATGTACTTGTTAAGAAGTATGTTATTTGTTAATATGTCTGACTCAGGCGCTGTATTTCTCGAACATTATAGTTATATGTTACGACAAATTGATTTTGTGGTCAAGTTAGTAACTGATGGTACATTGAGATACCAAGAACGCAAGTTTTGAGAGACCACCCGGGAAGTTGATAGTGGGTGGTCCAAATGATCTGTATCTGTCAAATGTCACACAACGATTTTATTTCGAGAGATATGGTCCTCTTGGAGAATACTTTTTCATACGGGGATTTTCAGTTTTCTTACGGTATCTGGTTGCTTTCATTTACGATTGCTTACGTACGGATTATATAGATGTACGTTATTAGGTCTTGTCAACGCTATATATATAATATTTTGCGAGGTAGGAGGGCATGATACATATTACTATGTTTGTTATTGAATGACTCATTTGGATGGAAGGCATTGTTTGCACATATATATTAATGGGATAGAATACACATTTAGGTGAACATTTTTTGGGTCTTGGCATAACATTCACGCGTATTCGTAAACATATTACAGGTGGACAATCAATCATGGTCAATTAACTATATATTTATTTGATTTACATAGAATCATTTGCATCGTTTTTATGGGTTTCGTTACAGTTCTTTCCAATGCAAATTTTTTCAAAGCCTATTTTGGTGGACAATGAGACAAGTTTGTTCCTATAATTTATATATTTCATGTACATAAGAGCATACAAGGATTATTTACATTTACATGTTGTAACTTGTTGAGGTTCGCGTACTTTCATCATTTCATGCAGAAGTGTACTCGTAGTATTTCTGCATTTTTTCATTCTGTAGCTAATGCACTCTCAAGCGATCGACCTGTACCAATCACTGTCATACGGACAGCAGGCTATGAGAAAGATTGTTATAGAAATTTAGGATATTTTTAGGGTTGCAACTTCCACAGTATTTCAGGCATAATTGGTAGGTTGTTGCATCACTGTGGTATTTTTCATATGTATATATGACTTCTGTTACGATTAAGCCAGGGTTTCTTTAACCCTTAGCGCTCCGTTGTACTTATCCCAGCAGTATCCCCTTTTCTCGTTTTTTTTTGTTATCAGACATAGAAAAATTTGTATAATAAATAGCTGACTGTTTTAATCCTTCAATAATAGTTTCTAGAAGTAAATTTCTGCACGGTAATCATTGTAATGTATGTTTAAGAGGTGTAAGTCCATGCTACATCTTTATGGAATTTACGTTACTGATCCCTAGCAAATGTCTACTTTAACGTTTAGAAGACGATTTACTGGATGGATGGGGTCCTAGAGCATTTTCGGTTTGGCTACCCTTCACCTGATGAGATATATATCTACGATAGCTTAGGTAGCTGTGTGTAACTTCAAATAGCTTAATAGCTATCACATTTTCAACGTAAGGCAAGAGGCGTTTTAGTGCATTCCCAAATGCTAATCATTCTAGTTAAATTTAGGATATTGCAAACAAAGATTTATTAGATATATTATTTTATTGATAATAGTTTTTGACACAGTTATAACATACTGTAACACGTTGGTTGCTAGCAAATGATCTCACTCGGGTAACCGTTGGCCGTTTCGCTTTCCAGTAGTCCCAGCAGTCATTTATTTGATTCATCGTACAAAGGATGTTTTTGGGGTACTTGGAGAAGTCTATGTATTCAGACAGAGACGGTTACCACATTTTTCCGACTCAAGATTGGGGTAAACCTTTAAACTCAGCTGGGATGTGACTTTGCTCGATGTTGTTCAGAGATGATGGACTAAACAGATGCTTGGTATGTATGTTGGAAGTATTATACGTGACTGGATGTTTCCTTTGAAATTTGTTATATATCACTGATAGATTGCTGAGAAGTGACCTAGTAAAGCATTGTAGAGGTCGTTGTTATGACACAGTGGGCTTGGATTTGTACTCCCTGAGGCATAGCATCAGTTAGGTCTAAGAATTTTGTTATAGTTTTGAACAGGTATCGTAGTAAAAATAACATTTTCCACATTAACTCAGCGTTAAATGTCAGTTATTTTTCGGTATGGCTGTTATGTTAGTATACGATCTTAGTCATGAACCAGATCACGTGGGATATTGGAGTAGGGTTCATCATCTGGGTGCGGTAGAATACACCGTATATAATAGTTAAGCGTTGTTGCTTAGGGTAGAGTAGAGAATCTTATTTAGCTATTTTTATAGACGTTGGTGTATATTTTGATTTGATATCATAGGAATATATCTGTATTCGATATAAATTTGCCTAATTTCATGGAATGTTGGGTATAAAATACGCTTAATTGGATGAAATGCTTCAAAAATTTGGTGTGTTCCCCCTCTCGACATTTGCAAACGGATCACAATCATTTATAAAAACTATGACGTGCGGGAATAAGCATCTAGTAAAGACATACGAGCGGATAACATAATTGAGATGAACATTAAATTATTGAAAAATTTCAACACAAACACTCAACACAAATCCGATAGATTAGTTCTCCAAGATTACATGGAACCGGACCCCAAATCAGATGTCGAGAGGGGAAACACACCAAATTTTTGAAGCATTACATCCAATTAAGCGTATTTTATACCCAACCTTCCATGAAATTAGGCAAATTTATATCGAATACAGATATATTCCTATGATATCAAATCAAAATGTACACCAACATCTATAAAAATAGCTAAATAAGATTCTCTACTCTACCCTAAGCAACAACGATTAACTATTATATACGGTGTATCCTACCGCACCCAGATGATGAACCCTACTCCAATATCCCACGTGATCTGGTTCATGACTAAGATCGTATACTAACATAACAGCCATACCGAAAAATAACTGACATTTAACGCTGAGTTAATGTAAAAATGTTATTTTACTACGATACCTGTTCAAAACTATAACAAAATCCCTAGACCTAACTGATGCTATGCCTCTGGGAGTACAAATCCAAGCCCACAGTGTCATAACAACGAGCTCTACAATGCTTTACTAGGTCACTTCTCAGCAATCTATCACTGATATATAACAAATTTCAGAGGAAACATTTTGTCAGGTAGAATACTTTAAACATACATACCAAGCATCTGTTTAGTTCATCATCTCTGAACAACATCGAGCAAAGTCACATCCCAGCTGAGTTTAAAGGCTTACCCCGATATCGAGTCGGAAAAATGCTGTAATCGTCTCTGTCTGAATACATGGACTTCTCCAAGTACCCCAAAAAACATCCTTTGTACGATGAATCAAATAAATTACTGCTGGGACTACTGAAAAGCGAAACGGCCAACGATTGCACGAGTGAGATCATTTGCTTGCAGCCAACGTGTTACAGTATGTAATAAATGTGTCAAAAACTATTATCAATAAAATAATTTATCTAATAAATCTTTGTTTGTAATATCTTAAATTTAACTCGAATGATTAGCATTTGGGAATGAACTAAAACGCCTCTTGCCTTACGTTGAAAATGTGATAGCTATTAAGCTATTTGAAGTTACACACAGCTACCTAAGCTATCGTAGATATATATCTCATCAGGTGAAGGGTAGCCAAACCGAAAATGCTCTAGGACCCCATCCATCCAGTAAATCGTCTTCTAAACGTTAAAGTAGACATTTGCTAGGGATCAATAACGAAAACTCCACGAAGATGTAGCATGGACTAACACCTCTTAAACATACATTCCTATGATTATCGTGCAGAAGTTTACATCTTGAAACTATTATTGAAGAATTAAAACAGTCAGCCATTTATTTTATACAGATTTCTCTGTCTGATAACGAAGAAAAACGAGAAAAGGGGATACTGCTGGGGTAAGTACAACAAAGCGCTAAGGGTTAAAGAAATCCTGTCTTAATCGTAACAGAAGTCATATATACATATGAAAAATACCACAGTTATGGAACAACCTACCAATTATGCCTGAAATAGTGTGGAAGATGCAACCCTAAAAATTTCCAGAAGTTTTATAACAATCTTGCTCATAGCCTGCTGTCCGTATGACAGTGATTGATTGGTAAAGGTCGATCGTTCGAGAGTGCATTAGCTACAGAATGAAAATATGCAGAAATACTACGAGTAGACTTCTGCATGAAATGATGAAAGTACGTGAACCTCAACAAGTTACAACCTGTAAATGTTCATAAAATGTGAATAATTCTTGTATGCTCATATGTATATGAAATATATAAATCATGATAGTAAATTTGTCTCATTGTCCACCAAAGTAGGAATTGAAAAAATTGTGCGTTGGGAAGAACTGTAACAAAACCCATAAAAACGATGTCAATGATTCTATGTAAATCAAATAAATATATTTAATTGACCATGATTGATTGTCCACCTGTAATATGCTTTTGAATACGCGTGAATGTTACGCCAAACCCCTAAATTTTTTCACCTAAATGTGCATTTTATTCCATTAATATATATGTATAAACAATGCCTTCTATTCAAATGAGTCATTCAATAACAAACATAGTAATATATATCATGCCTTCCTACCGTGCGAAATATTCCAAACAATCATATATAGCGTGAACAAGACCTAATAACGTACATCTATATAATCCGTACGTAAGCAATCGTAAATGAAAGCAACCAGATACCGTAAGGAAACTGAAATTCCCAGCATGGAAAAAACATTCTCCATGAGGACCATACATCTTGTGATAAAATCTTTGTGTGACATTTGACAGATACAGATCATTCGGACCACCCACTCTCAACTTCCCGGGTGGTCTCTTAAAACTTGCGTTCATGGTATCTCTATGTACCATCAGTAACTAACCTGACCACAAGATCAATTTGTCTTAACATAAAACTATAATGTCAGAGAAATACAGAGCCTGAGTCAGACACATTAACAAATAACATACTTCATAACAATTACATTCGATAATAGGTTCATAGATCTAGTCATCCTATATCTTATTCCTCCACATAGTGGATTTAATCAAAAATATCAATCATGCAGTATAAAATATCATGTATAAACAATGCCTTCTATTCAAATGAGTCATTCAATAACAAACATAGTAATCTACATCATGCCATTCTACCGTGCAAAATATTCCAAAACAATCATATATAGCGTTGATAAGACCTAATAACGTACATATATATAATCCGTACGTAAGCAATCGTAAATGAAAGCAACCAGATACCGTAAGGAAACTAAAATTCCCAGTATGGAAAAACTATTCTCCAAGAAGACCATATATCTCGAGATAGAATCTTTGTGTGACATTTGACAGACGCAGATCATTCGGACCCTCCACTCTCAACTTCCCGGTTGGTCTTACAAAAATCTTGCGTTCTTGGTGTCTCTATGTACCATCAGTAACTAACTTGACCACAAGATCAATTTGTCTTAACATATAACTACAATGTCCGAGAAATACAGCGCCTGAGTCAGACACATTAACAAATAACTTACTTCATAACAATTACATTTGATAAAAGGTTCAAAGATCTAGTTATCCTATATATAATTCTTTCACTAATTTGCGTTTAGGTACTATAATTAACCCCTATCTAATTTCCTCACTCATTTGCGTTTCGTATCCCCTAATTATTGCCTATCTAATTCCTTCACATCCGCGTTTCGTACCCCCTAATTATTGCCCATCTAATTCCTTCACATCCGCGTTTGGACGTTATACTATCTTCTGTTATACGGGCGAGTTATAATCAAGAAAATTAGAGACAGTTCGGATGGTGGAATTGAAGAGGAAATGTGGCTTCATGAGGAGTAGAGGTTGTACCGATCAGATTATTGCAGTAAGACAAGTCTGTTAGAAGTACCTTGCAAAGGGAAATGACGTGTTCTGGGCCGTCATGGATCTGGAAAAGGCCTACGACAAGGTCGACAGGGAATCGCTAAGCAGGGTGTTACGTCTGTATTTAGTAGGCTGAAATCTGTTGAATGCGTCTTAGAGTTTCTATGTTGGCAGCACAGTATGTGTCAGAGTGGGGAGCTAACTAAATGCTTGGTTAACAGTAGAAGTAAGACAGAGACAAGGCTGCATTATGTTTTCCTGGCTGTTCAATCTCTATATGGATGGAGTGGTCAGTGAGTTGAAGGCGAGTGTATGAGGTTGTGAGGAGGGTGGCAGGGGGGCAGTCTATGGCTCAGTGCTGGATACGAATGGGCGTTGGTTTGCAGTTGAGTTTGCGGATGGTGTGACACTGGTGGCAGATTCTGGAGAGAAGTCGTGTAGGCTAGTGTCGGAGTTTAGCAGAGTTTGTGAGTGGAGGGAGCTGCCAGTTAACGTGAGTAAGAGAAATGAAATAAGATGTTCGAAGAATTTCGATACGGACAGAATCAGTGTCATAGTAATTGGAGAGTGATTTGTGGAAGTTCGGTATTTTAAGTACCTTACTCTCATTGAGAATAGAGTTAACTAGTGGAAACTGAGGCGGTGTCACGCGGGAAGAAAGGGTGTAGAGTGATGGGTACGCTGAAGAGTGTAATGAGCTGTATGGAAGCAAAAAGTGGTTGTATAAAGGGATAGTTGTCCCAACTGTGCTCTACGTAGACTTGGAGTTGAGGCCAGATGAGAGAAGAAGATTGATTTTTTTTTCGAAATGAAATGTTTGAGCATAGCTGGTGTGACGCTGAGATACAGGATCAATAAAGTCGTTGTTCGAATGAGAACAGGGATGGTTGTCCAATTTGCCGGCTGAACCCGATTCAGCCGGCAACTTGGATGACCGCAAGGCAGCTAGACGCGTGGGGTCTGCCGCAGTATCAGCGCCGGCAGCAGAAGATGTACAACGCCATCACCGCCACACTGCTTCCTAGCACCACGTGTCAGGTGGTGGTCGCCAACTGCCAACACTCCAGCACCTTCCTCAAGTCCTGCCTGCTGCGCCGCGACATTTGGAACTAGATTCGTTAGCGTGTCAGTGTCTTTGTGTTACATCTGTATTTTTCTCAGTATGTATGTACATATTAACATGCCTTTGTTCATATTGTCAATGAACTCTAATCAATACATCGATGTTATCCTATTACGTTATCTGTTGAATAAATGTGTTTGATTGTTATTATGAGCGTTTCATTGGTAATCATAAATGCGGTTTGTCATAAGCTTTTGCAGATTTGCCAATATTTGCCAATAAGTTATGAAGATTGTCAAACAATATTAAAGTTTTGGTTAAAGTTTCCGAAGGATTGGTCAATATCATTTGAACTATGTCAAAAATAAGTGCACTTTGTTACAATGTGGGTCAATTTTTTAAAAGTTATACGTGATTGGTCAACAGCAAATGATAAAAGGTGTATTATATCATTTTGTTGATCACGTTAGGGAAACATAATACTCCATACATTTTACTCCTAAATGCAATAGTGATTTACTTGGTAATTTGTCAAATTAGGGAGTGCTCCTTTAGGGAGTGTTCCTTTAGGGAGTGTTCCTTTAGGGAGTGTTCCTTTAGGGAGTGTTCCTTTAGGGAGTGTTCCTTTAATAATATTCACAAAACATTTTCGCCCCCTGGGTCATTCTTTTGTGCATGATCCAGTACAACAACTTATTTGATACATTTAAAGTGGTGGTATTCCAAAATAAAACTTAAACTAGGGTAAAACTTCAACTTGAATACTGAGGGAAAATATGGCATGTAGTGATATGCTGCTTCAATGCTCATTAATTGTCGCGGAAATGTTTCAGCAGAACATTTTTGTCTTGACCAAACTCGTTAATAAACTTGCATTCGCGGAATTTTTCCTTCTGTATTTTTTTTTGTGGGGGCGGGCAAGTAATGTTTTACTCGTAAAAAAAGGTGCACTTTCACATTTAACTTTCTAGTGGGCTTTCATTTTAGTAACACGTATCATAAGTGGTGTCTGGTAGCAGCCGTGCTTATACAAAAGAACGTGAGTCTATTCCTACTGCGGCCTTACTACAAGCTTTGAAAGAACATCCACAAAACACATTTTCAATGTTTAAAAGGTTATTTCTGGCCTCGAACACATTTCACAGCAGTTTTTGACAAATTTGATTTGATTTAACCCTACTAGGCACGCGATGTGTTTAAAATCCTACATAAAACTAATACTCGCTCATATCTTTTCAATGTGCTACTATATGTTGCTCTCCTTCAAGCTAGTCTTCAATTCAATAATCATCAATATGATTGTTCAATAAAATGTCAAAAATTGTTAGTACTTTGTCTACAACTAGCATAAATTGGGGTGGATGGATGCTTATTCATTTTATAGATCATTAACACTTTATTTTAGTATTTTATTATTTCTTCTTGCTTGGGCTCTATTATTTTTCTCTGCCCTTTTTTCATGGTGATGAATTTTAAATTTGTTATCATTATTATTATATGTAACGAGGTTGGTTGAGAGAAGGTGACCCAGGGAGAGGAGGTACTCGTGGGATCCGCGGGACTCGAGGACCCGGGGTTTCGGGAGCCCGGGGGACTTGGGAGACCGGGTGGATTTGGGGTGGTCCACTTGGATCTTTCTGGGGCCCTTTGGGACTCCCTTGAGACCCTTTAGGAGCCTTTTGAGAAACTGTGGGACCCTATAGAGGCCCCTCTGAATCCTGGAACCTCTGCTCCCCCTCCCAGCGCTGTAAAACCCTTACACAGAAAAATGTTTGTGCGATGGATGAGTAGAACAATTAAC
>SDVV010019845.1:0-13439 GCA_016164225.1 Gammarus roeselii
CATATATGTGTCTACCCAAACATTCCCGTAAAGCTTGAGTCTTTTGCACTGCGCGAGAAACAGTGTAGGTCTGTCAACCCTGGCTTAGGTTACACGGTGGGAAACCTTTGCTTTGCGTATTTCCTATCACCCTCCAAAGTGTTTATTTTAGCAAACGGCAGTTCGCCCTCATATTAGATTACTTGACCGAGAGACGTTGACAAGTTTAGGTCATTTGAGCCTTCCCGTTAAAATCAATGAGCCAGCAGTTTGTGGCCGGGATCCGATAACGATGAGGGGCCGTGTTCCACTCTCATAGCCCAGGGTAACTATAAATTTGTAACGGACTATGTAATGCCTTAACGGCTAAATTTATTTACATGCCAATGAGGGTCAAGGATTTGGGATAACACGCCACCTCAGAGTGACCGAACTGTAGAGTGGTTCTATTATTGGAGGACTATTTCTACTCCTAAAGCAAAGCCCACCCCTTCGGCGATATATGTTAGTATTCGGGTGGTGAAGTGATTGGGACTTCACACTTCGTAACAGAACAGCATGGGAGGAGGTAAGCCCCATTAGAACAGCGACGGAAGCTGGGTATCCCTGTTATATAGGTGTTCCATAGGTTGATGTTCACTTTGTGTGATACTTTGCTAGATAATCAAAATATGACGTGATCAATTCTTTCATATTTAGATTCGTGTAATATTTCCTTCAGTGTTTATATGTTCTTAACTACGCATCAACGTCTCCTGACGGAAAGCAACTTCGCTAGACCTCATCAATGATGGGGCATGCCAGCTCACGCTTATATAGAAAGGAAGGGGGTTGGGGGTTCAGCCGGCAGACGGCCGAGCGCGCCCCGGTACCTGGAAAACATTTAGACCGACAGGCGCAAGACGTCACGCTCCGGCTAGCGGACAAAAGTTTAATTTTCCTGAAAACTAGAGGCACAAAGGTCTAAATCGGTCGGAAACTACGTTGAACGGATGTTATCAAGATTCTCTCGTAAAAGCGTCTTCGTAATGTTTTCTCTTCATGATTCATTCGAACTAAACCAGTAGCGCAATGCAAAACCACACGGTTCTTACTCATTACAGAGAAATAACATTTTATCTAGAGAATCGAGATAAAAGTTATAATGTCATTCCCGCACCTACGACGGTCTAACGTCACAACATCCGCTGCGATCAACTAATTCGGTTCTCGTTCATGCAACGGTGTAACGCCAAGCTAATCACACGGACGGTTCAATGTCATGAAACTGCGGCACCAATCTATCACGACTCCCATGCCTGCGACGGTCTAATGAAACCCAACCCCGTGATGTTTCAACATTACTTCCACGCACGCGACGATCTAACCCCACTCCCAAACCGCGACGGTCTAGATTAGGTAAAGGGGTTTATCTCCACCGGAGCTCTGACGTTAGATTTAGTGCGTCGCCGTCGCTGAGCGGCCGCAACAGCTTTTAGCAACTCTCCAGTCCACTACGGTCTAACGCTATTTCCAGGCAGGCGACGATGTGACGCCCCCCTTCTCCCTCATCCGAACCCACACGGTCTGACAGCCTTTCTAAACCCGCAATGGTCTGATGCAATTCCAGAGCCCACGAAACTCCTTAAATATCTCAATGTTAGAAAACGAGTGATGGTTGAATCCTGCCGTCAGTGTAACGACGCATTCAGATACAATTATTGGTTAAGTCCCGAAAACGTGGCCTCTGATAGGTGAGGGGCCTGATTTAGGAAGCTGGTAAAATACCAGGGTCCTAGTTTAGTGCCCTCATTAGAAAGAGGCAAGGGTTCTTGGAAGCTGGTGTCCAAAAAGCCAAAACAGCATGACAGAAAAGTAGCTAAATTACAAATACAGTTTTTGAGCAAATCGTAGGTGCTGTGTCGGAGGTTGAACACCTATATCAACGGTTGCCGTACTCGTGTTACTCCTTGAAAGATGATTACCGCCAACTCAGACAAGCTCCCGATTACTCTCGCTTGTCTCACAATAAATCGGGGCACTCAATTATTGTCTATGTCAGCCGCAACCGTGTTAATTATTAACAATCTAATAGCAAAGACCTTAAATAAACTTCAAGGTAAATTTGATAAATTATAACTTGCATAGATAAAGGCATAATTACTGCCCCGGCACTTGCTGCACGCTTCACAGTAACGAAGTTGAATGGAGAGCTGAAGAATGAGTTGAGTTTGATTCACTTTAAACGCGATTGACGTAATCAAATCTGACGCCGTTCAATACGGCAGGACAACCTAACTCTTCACCAGCCACATCCGGAAGTAATATCTACCAGTCAAATCCGGAACTAATATAAGATCAGTTTGCAATAGGAAAGCGAAATGGGTGAATTTAGATTATATGCAAAGAATAGAACTATTTCCCAAAATAACGACGACAAGCGTAGAGAACACAGATAATTCAACCATATCCGCGGCCTGGAAGTGTGGGAATAACCTGAAGTGATATCTTATTAACGGAAGATTCCAAATAGCATATCAAGTTTTGAACATTGTTAAAACGAATTCTCAGTAAATAAGAGAATGATAGTCACCCATAGCACCTTTTTCCGAATGGCGTGATACGTAATCGAGGAAGCTGTGTGAACAGCAACCCGCCCATCTCCGCACCATTCCATTGTACAAGAAAATTTCTAAATCATGCTACGATGATCTCGCGTTGATCTGAAAGCAAGTAGAAGACATCATGTAGGGAAAAACAGTAATGGAAAGAAGGAACAAGCTGTTAACCAATTGCATTGAAGAGCGCTGTAACCCTGCAGCAGCCAGAAGATTACGGCGACCCCAACCGTGCATTGAACTCAACATATCTACAGTAACGGCTAACGTTCAACCAATGGCCCATTGAGGCATTCCTTGGCCCATTCCTTAGGTCTCAATCAGAAGAGGGAACATCACGCAAAAGGATAGAAGTGGAAGAAAGGACGAGTCATGATGAAAAGTTGCATGAAAATCAGAAAGTGCCACGCCCCCACCGGATTAAAATGATGGGTTATCATATAGCACCTCGAAAGTCGCTCTCACCTGCCATGCATAGAACTAGGCTAACTAACCTATCATTTAATTCGAGGCCCCTATGGGCGTTTGCATATCAAGATGAGCATTAATAAACACGAGGAGGGTTAAGTGATATTTTTTAATTGTTTGAAGCATTAAACAACACGAGATGCATTTCCATTTATGAACAGATGAACAAGTTTAATATTTATTTACTTATACGTACATAATGAATGCAAATTTTTAATCAGTGAAAGGTGCGACATAAATTATTTCGAGAAAATATTTGAAATTACATCGAATTGAAATTTCACGAACGGAGTTTGGAGAAGCTGAGTCATCTGAATTATATCAGGCAAGGAACAGACTTCAGTATGGTCATGAGATAAAAGTTATGATCTGAAACACCCAAGAACGTTTGGTTGAGCTGTCCGAGTATTGGCAACACAAGTTATTTACCTCAAATAGGATCATTATCATTGAGGTTGAACACTCGCAGTTAACGTAACCATTCATACAGGTTCAGTTGTAGAATTTTAGCATAAGCATTAAACTCACTATCTTGTAAACCAATCAGAAGTCTGAATTGGATATTTTTCTTCCTGGCGGTGCATGGCATTATCCGGGATTTCACGTCACAAAACTGATATCAAACACGACAGAAAGCAGGCGACTGATGTCAATAAAGTTTGATTCGTACAATTAAACGAGGCTATTGAACAGATGAATGTATTTGACTTCATATTGCAGGAAATTTCCGTTTCAATAGCCCAAGAATGATTCCCTTATTTGCAAAAGCTCTAATGTAATTGCATAAAATGTTCTAATGATGACGGTCAAAAACACTTGTTTTGTACCCGATACCTACCTGTAATCAGCGCGACCATACAAGGCTGTTGCACTAATAATTAGTATTAATGTAAAACGGATATTCAATCAGTGGTGCCAATAGGAAGCCCTGTCACTCAAATCTAATCTAGTCCATCAGTGATATGCCCAGCATTAATTAAAGAGACAGTGCAACAAAAATGAATGGACCATTTATACACTTGGGGCGCACGGTTTACAATGTGAGCACGTATATATGACCCATGAAAGAGATGGTCTGACGCTGGATTTTTTTAACAGAAAATGGAATCTCATACTCTTGTACTTTGAACGTTGTAATACACAGAAAAATACTGTTAGTCTTCCGATTGCCATTGTTCAAAAAAAAAGTTAATAACATATAATAAACACACAACAAACCTGACCGAAACCATATCGCTACTGTACCCACAAAAGTGTCGTCATAAAATATATTCTATAGCTAGAGCCCGTTTGTTCGTTTATTCAAAATAACTTACTTAGAGAATACAATCTCACAGTTTAGAAATAAAATCAACGAGGCTATTCAGTAAATTAGATAACTACTTTCGAGGCCTAATTTCTATAGGTAGAATTTGCCTTTCACGAAAATAAATGAAATTCTACCGCTAAGGAAGATTGGACGGATGACATTCGAAACAGCGTTGGCGTCGAAGCCTTCAGTGCTGACTGTGGTCATATCTTCACTAGTACAGTCGTTGGGAGCGACATGGCCCGAGACAGTCAGTGAGAGGGCCCGGAACAGTCGGTGAGAGAATAGTCAATTTTCTCAAGCCCTTGACGGTTGTGTTAGATAAAATGGAACCAACGGATCTATCGTAGCTAGCAGATGAACAGTACCGGAAGAAAATTATTAGATTAGATTAGATTTTTTTTTTTGATTTGATCCTCAGTTCCACCAGAGCCTCAACGCGATTTGATTCTCATTTCCACCAGAGCCTCAACGTGAGTCATAATAGGCTCCCCTTGTAGGGCTTAATGATCATGGATTCCAGTAGGCTCGCACACCTCAGTGTGCGAAAAAAACAACGCTGTTAAAGTAAGCAAAATGTGAACATTTTAACTATGTCAGACGCACGCTGTGGCGCATAAGAAAAACGCTTAGACGAAACAGACCTACGCTACCAATCGTTTAGAACTTCAGAAGTAGTATGTACGCACGCTAGTGCGTACAGGTAGCATCGTTAGGATTGGCACAAGGATTATGGCTACACGGACGAAGTCAGCTCCGACAACAACCCCACACAATGTTTACAGCTACGCGGTCTAGTTAAGTAGAGGTACAATTTAGTTATTCAGGAAAGATAAAGACTCAGACGAAACGAATCCCCGCCTCTAACCACTCAGAACTTCAAGAGTAATATGCAGTATCGTCGAAATTGGTACAAGGTCATTAGCTTCACGGATTAGATCAACTCCAACCGCAACGCGTCACAAGGTTTACAGCTATGCAGTCCAGGTCAACCCCAGAAACTACATATGGTCCGTGCACGCGCGAGCGAGCACAGACCCAAAAAAAAAACCTATTCACAGAATCACAAACAGAAACTTCCGCACAAATTCACTAGCATTATTATACATGACGAAATTGTGGATTGGGAGGAAGAAAGTAAGGGCAGGTTCATCACGGGCAGAAAAACTGCTCGGGTGGTTGATTTCGCACTCATTGTTTAAGGGAATAGGGTGGAGGCGCAGAGGTCCCATGGGTCCCAATAGAGCCCAACAAATCCTGGAGGGTAGCCCACGACCCCGGGTCTCCCCGAGCTCCCCGGGTCCCTCGAGACCCCTCGTCTCTGCTCATCTCGGCTTGTCTCGAATCATTCCAGCCAGTCTCGGCTCGTCGCGACCAACTCGACTCGCCTCAACATGTTTCGACTGATCTCGACCAGCCTCGGTGCGGCTCTCCCCCTCTGCGCAAGTAATCATGTGAACTAGGATAACAAAAATTTTTACTCGAGCATTTTAAGGTGGGAAGAGGGGTGGCAGAGGTGTCTCGGGTCCCAAAAGAGCCCGACGAATCCCGGAGTGTAACTCAAATCCCTCGGGTCCTCTCGTCTCAGCTCATCACGGCTTGTCTCGAATCATTTCGGACAGTCTCGGCTCGTCGCGACCAACTCGACTCGCCTTAACATGTTTCGACTGATCTCGACGCACCTTGACCAGCCTCGATGCGAACCTCGCCCTCTGTGCCTGTAATCCGCGGACTGTAATATTTAATTGTTCTACTCAAGCATTTCACATTTATACATTTTTCTGTGTATGGGTTTTATAGCGTGGGGAGAGGGAAGCAGGGGTCCCAGGGTTCAGAGGGTCATCAAGCGGGTCCCAAAGTTTCTCAAGGGTGTCCCAAATGGTCTCAAGGGTGTTCCAAAGGGCCCAAGTGGGTCCCCCCAAATCCTCCTGGTCTTCCAAGTCTCCCGGGTTCCCGAAACGCCCGGGTCCCTCGAGTCCCATGAGTACCCCCCATTCCCGGGTCACCTAGTCTAAACCAGCCTCGGTTCGTCTCGACTCGTCGCCTCGCCAGTCGACTTGTCTCCACTCGCCTCAACCTGCCTCGTCCCCTCCACGCACAGTGTCATTCAAGACTTTCACTCTCCAAGAGTAACATCAACATTATTTTACCATTTAGCCATCAAAACGCCTAGCTGTGCTCGGACATTTATTAGGCGCCCGGGAGAGCGCAAATTCTCCTACCGTAGGTTGGACTAGACTAACTAACAAACCGCAGGGTCCACCTAAGGCCCCTGCGGGCGTTTAACGATACATCATTATATAATTAATCCAAAATTGATCACCATGAAAAAAGGGCACAGATAAATAATAGAGCCCACGAAATAAGAAATCCTAAAATAAAGTGTTAATGATCTTTAAAATTAATAATAATCCATCCACCCCAATGAGATTTGAGTGCCGAGGCATTTCAGTCTATTGGAGTCAACGTCCTTCTGGCACCGAACCCGAAGAAAATGAGTGTGATTACACCATTGGAAAGCTGGAATCACAACTTTTGTTGTTTTGGATGGTCGAGCGGTTAGTAGCTCTCTGAACTCGTATTCAAGCGATGCGGAATCGAATCTTGATCATGAAGTAGACTACAGTTTTTTAAAGATGTAATCACAACCAATTTTCACGAGTCTCCCAATGGTAATGTTGGTATGTTCTCCCTATCAGAAAAAAAAAACGATAACGCCTAAGTATTCGAACAGAATTCTCACATGAAATGTTTTTCGATAGAATTTCTCTGGGAAACTATTGATTGTTCACAAAAAAATAACTATTCGACATGTATTATTTTGCTACTGTACATCAAAATCTGTCGGGCCCTGCTGCCGACACTGACCTCGAACCGCACTCATGACCCGGAGGGTTGTGTTGCGGGGTTTCCGGCCGGACCCTTTAGCGCAAAAGGGCTAAGGTGTGAGAGTGTCAGTGTATGAGAGTGTGAGGTGCGCCGTGCCGTCAGCCACCCCCCTTGCTGGGGGATTTCAGCCTAGTGTCTACCTGTATCTGTGCATCAAAATCATTCGTATTTGTCACATAATACCATGGATTTTCTCTCTTTCATGAAAGCAAGTCATTAAATTATGGTTGTGTGGACATTCCCGTACATCAAAACGAATTTTCCCGCACATTTTGTATACATATGCTCAGCCTCACGAGTCTGTACAGGGTTCCGGCGCTTCATACCCTATCAAAAACGATAACAATTCTAATTTCCCTATATACCTAGCTATTCTCTCTCTTCACCTCCACCTAATCAATAGAAAAACACAAGGCATCGTTCCACTTTGATTACTAACAAAAAGAAACAATAATTATCTGAACACTTTTAATGAACCGACGAAAGTAATCGATGAACTGATCTAGTTCTTAGATGCCACCGGATAATGCTATACTGATTCGAGTTTGTTCTATAATTGCGTAGGATTCACATCAGTTATTTACCGAGTAGCTAAACGTCGAAAATATTAAAATAAGTGTATGAACGCATAAATACTGTAGAAGACTTTAAACGTTGGTAACATGATTACTGCCAAGCAGCTACATTCGTTGTAATAACACCAGAGTACTAATTAAATGGATATTTAAATAGTAGCTGCGCAATGCATTAAGGTTAGCACAAAATGTATACTTTTGATGAAAGCGCAAGACTAGAATTGAAACTGGCCCTATACTTCCAAAATATATTCTCACCATAGAAAGCCTTGGCATGCATTAATCTCAATCGATGGCTCCATAAATTCTAGAAACATTGCGACCTACAACTGATTCAAGCCACCACTAACTGCCTGTCCCTGTCTCTCTTTTGGAGGACTGGATGATCTGTAGCAAGTTTTCCCTGTCTTCGACGAGGACATCGAGATCCTTCAATTCAACGACATCCTGTAGACTGTACAACTTTTCGTGGTCTACAGGAAGATCTCCTCTCATCGCCAGATCGTAAACTTCTTCGTCCATGAAACGGCTTACGAAGTTGAAGCTGTTCCAGAAGCTGTCACACGGAGTTGTTCCTCTCGGAAACACTCGAATATTCCACAACGAATGCTGCCGGTTTTTATCGGAGAGAACCTCTTCACGTTTGTACTTCGTGATCGTTATCACCTCCGTAAGGGTCTGACCAAAATGCCTCAGGTTGGAGAGGTCGGAAGTACTGACTTTGAGATCGTCATCTAGATCCAGGATGATGGTGACGTAGAACAAGCTACCATCATCTCGGATCGGAACAGTGTGGTAAAGGGCGTTTTCATACAAAGTTAGGTTATCTCCTCGACTCTTCCTCAAGCTCATGTTTTCTGTGATGACGCAGTTGCTGACGATGACGTTGTTCGCCAGGGTGATGGGTGTGGCGATGTGGCACCACTCTAACACTACGTGCTGTTGAGCACCTACTCTAGGACGGCACCGGTCATCTTTGATGTATGTTCCAATAATCATGCATTTGGAGCATTTGTCCTTGTAGGTGCTGCCAGTACTTTTTGTCACCATCCATGGATCAACTTTGTTACACACATTATTTCTACTCAAGTTCATTTCTGACTGAAAGCTTCTAACATTTGTGAAAAGATTGATATATTCTTTCATGGATCCCAGATGGTAGAACTTCGAGTGGTTCATCACTATGAGCTTTAGCGAAAATTTACCAAGGATGTTGCTCATTTGACATCGAAAATCTTGTTCCACCTTCGGAACTACCAAAACGTCATTCTTCTCTTTGTTTGTCTGAACTCGTTCTCCAAAGCATGGTAAGAAATGAGCGTATGCATCTAATTCTGTTTTCAGTGGAGTGTTATCCGTGTACCATTTTAAGAGAGGCTCGTAAAGGCGTTCGCTGAGCCAAAACACGCTGTCCGTGTACACCATCTCACTGCCATCAGCTGCAACACAAAACAAGGTAAACAGCAAGCGCAGATTACTCCGTTAAGGAGAACATTTTGATAAAACTACACTAGTTTTCTTGCTGTGCAAGGTATGACATGACTATATCTGTCACTAGTGTTGGGTCAATTAGATAAAAGAGTGCTGTTTTTTTAGTATTAGGTAGGACGTTGTTTTTGTTACCTTTCTTGAGAACGGCTCCACTTCGGCGCATAGTCTCTTCTGATGGCTTCTGCAGCACTTCCAGCACAGACTGAACACTCACGCTACCTGGCGTTGGAAAAGTCCCATTGAGAAGCATTCGCTGAGTCGAGACAATAAGGACCACATGCCCCGAACATTATAACCAATTACTGTTGTTAAATGCATAAATTACAGCATCTGTGACTGACTATAAGACAACATATGAATACAATTACTCACATGTGCCGCTTCAATAACAGGTTCGGGTGGAGGCGGAAGAAAATTAGCAGGATTTTGTTTAGGGGATATAAATATACAAATATTGAGCAGTGTAAAAAAAATAACTTCACAAGAAAGATGTCATACGCAGTGGCATTTTTTTTTCAAACTTAATATGTAGCTTTCCTTCAATCGAATTCAGGGAATAAACAATTTGAAAATTCGATCAACAGTAAAAAATATATACTACAAAGTGGTCAATTAATTACTAACGTCACGAGCAGGAAAACTTGTACCCATTTGCAGCGTTCATGATGATAATCGTAGGCAAGAACTCTTCAGTGAGAACCCACCCATGTTTACTAGTGTTTACAAATGCAGTAAAACAACCACACACCTTTTTTGACATAAGCTAGGTTGACTATTGATAGTGGGAAGATTAGTTAAACGTCTTGGAGAGCATCATGTGTCTGTGTAATTTCTGAATTTAAAGATCAAGAAAGGGAAAGGTTGTTGTGGGAAATAGTATTTAACAATAATACTTGAAACGACTCAAATCAGCACCTGAAGAGAAAGAAAACGACCAACTATGTTGATTTGAGATTGTCTCAGTTTCATTCTTTGTTAAACCAATGCTGACCGGTAACATTGCTGTACCCCTTTGGGTGGTGGTGCTCGGTTTTGGGAGAAAGACTTGTGGCGGACATTACCAGGGAATAGGTGCAGGAGGCGGTGGAGGTGATGAAAGCAGGGAAAGCCCCTGGTTTGGATGGCGTTGCGACCGAGTGCTTGAAGAAGGGTGAAGTAACGATTGTCGAATGGTTGGTAAGGTTACTGAACTTGTGTTTTGTGGCAGGCGTGGTACCGATTGAGTGGTGCAGTGCCTGCATTGTTCCGCTATATAAGGGCAAAGGAGATAAAAATGAATGCTGCAACTCGAGAAGTATCAGTCTGTTATGTGTGGTTGGTAAGACGTACGGGAGAGTGCTGATCAAAAGGATTAGAGACTGTACGGACTGCGCAATTGGAGAGGAACAGTGTGGCTTTAGGAGTGGTAGAGGGTGTGCGATCAGATTTTTGCAGTGAGACAGGTCAGTGAGAAGTACCTTGCCAAAGGAAAGGATGTGTTCTGGAACTTCATGGATCTGGAGAAGGCATACGACAGGATTGACAGGGAAGCGCTGTGGAGGGTGTTGCGTTTGTATGGAGTGTTTACAAGTGTAGGAAGACAACAACAGGGAGTGGGCGGACATCTGTTGAAAGCGGTGCAGAGTTTATATGTTGGCAGCCGAGCATGTGTCAGAGTGGGAAGCGAGGTGATTGATTGGTTCACAGTGAAAGTGGGACTAAGACAAGGCTGCGTGATGTCTGTCTGGCTGTTCAACCTCTATATGGATGGAGTGGTCAGGGAGGCAAATGCGAGTGTGCTGGGTCGTGGCTTGAAACTGTTGGAAGCGAATGGGCGGAGTTGGCAGTTGAGCCAGTTGCTATTTGCTGATGATACGGCCCTAGTTGCGAATTCAGCGGAGAAGCTATGTAGGCTAGTGTCTGAGTTTGGTAGAGTGTGTGAGAGGAGGAAGCTTCGAGTGAACGTGGGTAAGAGTGAAGTAATAAGATGCTCGAGGACTGTCGATGCGAGCAAATTAGTGCACCCCTAAATGGAGAGCACTTGGAGGAAGTTCAGTGTTTTAAGTATCTGGGCTCCCATGTGGAGATAGCTGAACTAGTGGAAACTGAAGTGGAGGCGCGAGTGAAAGAGGGGTGTAAAGTGTTCGGTGTACTGAAGAGTGTAATGAGCTGTAGGACGTTGGGGATGGAAGCAAAGAGAGGACTGTATGAGTGTGTTGTTGTCCCAACTGTGCTCACGGAGCTGATACTTGGGGGGTGAGAGCAGAGGAGAGAAGAAGGTTGAATGTTTTCGAGATGAAATGTCTGAGGAGCATGGCTGGAGTAACGCTGAGAGATCGGATCACTAACGACGTGGTCCGAATCAGAACAGGGATGGTGAAGAAGTTGGAGGACAGAGTGAAATCGCGTGTTCTGAGATGGTTCGGGCACATGGAGAGGATGGATGAAGGGAGATTGGTGAAAAGGGTGATAAATGCGGAGGTGGTGGTCGCACGCCTAGAGGTAGACCGAAGTTTGGGTGGATGGATGGTGTGAAGCAGGCGTTGGGAAGGAGAGACATGAATGTGTAGGTGGCGAGAGAGCGTGTAATGAACAGGCGTGAGTGGAGAATGGTTGATTTTGACGCTGCTCTGATGTGCTTTCTCGCCCTCTGCACCCCGCTGTCGGGATGGTCGTGGGTGGGGGGGAGGCCCGACCATTATGACGCGGCGGGGGTAAACCAGTGAAAACTGTCGGGCCCTGCTGCTGACGACGGATCCTCGGACTGAACTCGTGACCCAGAGAGTATGTTGATGTAGTACCGGCCGGACCCTTGAGTACAAAAAGGCTAAGTTGTGTGAGTGTGAGCGTATGAGGGTGTGAGTTGCGCCTTGCCGTCGGCCACCCCCCTTTCTGGGGGATGCGGCCTGGTGTCTGTATCTGTACTTCGTTCTCATCTAGAGTGAAAAAGTTTGCTCGTTCGACGTTTTCTTAACCCTTCATAATCTACAAATGAGATGCATGGTCTAACGAATGAAACAGAAAGAAAATATGTGACTTAGAACGGTTTTCAAAAATTGTGCCGTCTCAAGTAATAGTTTTAATTTTTTATAAAAACTCCAGGAAGTAAGCACACCATTCAATTTTTTGGATTCATACCTTTGGGAAACTAATGAGAGCTATCATCGACATTTTCACCGCAGATGATCTTCAGTCCTACGTTACCTGCTCAAATGCCAATTAAAACCAGTGCTAGAAGTATTAGGGATTAGAAAGAACAGTATTCGAATATTGTGGTTCTACTGTGCTTGGCCCTGTAGCCGGGGCGTTAGAATCTTGCTACCGTAACCACTGCTTGTCGTTGAATGCGACCATAGGGGCGCCCCGTAGCCGGAAATAGAATCGTGCTACCGTAATCCCTGGGTGTCGTAAAAGGTGACTAAAAGGGGAGGGGCGAAGGGGCTAGGAATCTTTCTCTGTAAAACCAGTCCTCAAAGACGGCAAGACGATGGGGGGCAGGAGAGGCTCACACCTCTCAGGACCCTATTTTAAGGGTCGCTGAATATGCGTAGCTGTCGTACGAATGTAGTAAGGAGGAGAGAGCTACGCATATTCAGCGACATATTTTCTTTCTGTTTCAGTCACATATTTTCTTTCTGTTTCTGTTTCATGTGAGTTTGGTGTGGTGATTGGAAGAAAATCTGGTGGGGAGGAAGGTTGGGCAGGAGAAGGTGGGGCATTGATATCGAATGATCGGTTAGCTAGTAGTGTTAACGAGTTGAAAGAGGTGTCCTCAGGATTGATGTGGATGAAAGTCAAGTTAGGCGTAGAAAGATGGGTATTTGTGAGTGCTTACGGTCCGGGTAGCGAGAGGAGTGACGATGAAGCAATTTTAGACTGACCTGAGTGAGTGTATTGAGAGTTTAGGAGGTCAATTCAATGTGGTCGTACTGGGTGACCTTAATGCGAGAGTTAGAGATGTAGTGGCGGAGAATGTGCTAGGAATGTATGGCGTTCCCGGTAGAAATGACAGAGGAGAAAACATAATAGGTCTGTGTATGGAGCAGGAGTTGGTGGTCCGGATCAGTTTGTCTAAGGAGCGAGATATCTTCAAGTACACATGGGTAAGGATGGCCTGTGGTGCAGTGGTGGAGAGAGCGCTGATGGATTTAG
>SDVV010019846.1:0-13438 GCA_016164225.1 Gammarus roeselii
CCCCCTCCCCTTCCGGTCTCCCCCGTCCGTTAGCTGGTCGCGGTAAACCAGTTCCGGAACCCTCTGCCTCCCGCCCTCCCCCGTTTCTGCGCGCACCCCCGTACGCTCGGTGAGTCAAGGTTGCATGCATCGCGTCCTACCCCGCCCCCGCTAATTAACCCCTATCTATTCCTTCACATTTGCGTTTTGCTCCGGTATTAACTACTGATAGTCAAGCTGTTTGGTACTTCTGCTCCTCTAAGCTTGTGATAGTCAAGCTGTTAGGTATTACTGCTTCTCTAAGATTGTGATACTCAAGCTCTTAGGTATTACTGTCTCTCCAAGCTTGTGATAGTCAAGCTGTAAGGTATTACTGCATCCCTAAGCCCGTGATGGTCAAGTTGTTCGTATTACTGCTTCTCGGAGCTTGTGATAGTCAAGCTGTTAGGTATTACTGCTTCTCTAGGCTTGTGACAGTCAAGCTACTTGGTATTACTGCTTCTCCAAGCTTGTGATAGTCAATCTGTTAGGTTTACCTGCTTCCCTAAGCATGTGATTGTCAAGCTGCTAGGAATTACTGCTTCCCTAAGCCTGTCATAGTCAAGCTGTTAGGTATAACTGCATCTCCAAGTTTGTGATAGTAAGGCTGTTTGGTATTACTGCTTTCCTAAGCTTGTGACAGTCAAACTGTTCGGTATTACTGCTTCTCTAAGCTTGTGATAGTTAGGTTGTTTGGTATTTCTGCTTCTTTGAGCTTGTTATAGTCGAGATGTTGGTACAACTGCTTTCCTAAGCTTGTGATAGTCAAGCTGGTATGCATTACTGTATCCGTAAGCTTGTGATAGCCAATCTGGATGGTATTACTGCTTCTACAAGCTTGTGATAGTCAAACTGGTAGGTATTACTGTATCCCCAAGCTCGTGATAGACAAGCTGTTTGGTATTACTGCTTCCCTAGGCTTGTGATAGCCGAGCTGTTTGGTATTACTGTTTCCCTGAGCTTTTGATGGTCAAGGTTTTTGATATTACTGCTTCCTTAGGCTTGTGATTGTCAAGATGTTTGATAGTACTGCTTCCCAAGCTTGTGATAGTCAAACTGTTTGGTATTACTGCTTCCCTAGGCTTGTGATTGCCAAGCGGTTTGGCATCACTGCCTCCCAAACCTTATGATAATCAAGCTGCTTGATAATACTGCTTCTCCAAGCTAGTGAAAGTCAAGCTGATAGGTATTACTGTATCCCTAAGCTTGTGATAGTCATTCTGTTAGGTATTACTGCTTGTACTAGCTTGTGATAGCTAAGCTGTAAGGTATTACTGCTTCCTTAAACTTGTGATAGTCAAGCTGTTGGGTAATACTAATTCCCTAAGCTTGTGATAGTCAAACTGTTTGGTATTGCTGCTTCCCTAAGCTCGTGATAGACAAGCTTTTTGGTATTACTGCTTCCCTAGGCTTGTGATAGTCAAGCTGTTTTGTATTACTGCTTCCATAGGCTTGTGATAGTCAAGCTGTTTCGTGTTACTGCTTTTCTAGGCTTGTGATAGCCAAGCTGTTTGGTCTTACCGCTTTCTTAAGCCCGTGATAGTCGAGGTGTTTCGCATTAAATGCTTCCCTAAGCTCGTGATATTAAAGCTGTTTCACATTACTGCTTCTCCAAGCTTGTGATAGTTAAGCTGATAGGTATTACTGCTTTCCTAGGCTTGTGATAGTCAAGCTGTTTGACATGACTACTTCCCTAAGCTAGTGTTAGTCAAGCTGTTTGGCATTACTGCTTCCCTCAGCTTGTGATTGTCAAGCTGTTTGGTATTACTGCTTCCCTAAGCTCGTGATAGTCAAGCTGTTTGGTATTACTGCTTCTCAAAGCTTGTGATAGTCAAGTCGTTAGGTATTTCTGCTCCTCCAAGCTGGTGATAGTCCAGCTGTTTGGTATTACTGCTATTCCACGCTTGTGACAGTCAAGCTGTTTTTGTATCATTATTTCCCAAAGCTTGTGATAGTCAAGCTGTTGGATATTACTGCTTCTCTATGCTTGTGATAGTCAAGCTGTTTGGAATTATTTCTTCTCCAAGCTCTTGTTAGTCAAGCTGTTTGGTATTACTGCTTCCCTAAGCTCATGTGTATCAAGCTGTTTGGTATCACTGCTTCTCCAAGCTTGTGATAGTCAAGCTGTTTGATATTACTGCTCCCCTAAGCTTGTGATAGTCAAGCTGTTTGGTATTATTGCCTCTCCAAGCTTGTGATAGTCAAGCTGGTAGGTATTACTGTATCCCCAAGCTCGTGATAGACAAGCTGTTTGGTATTACTGCTTCCCTAGGCTTGTGATAGCCGAGCTGTATGGTATTGCTGCTTCCCTAGGCTTGTGATAGTCAAGCTGTTTGATATTACCGTGTCCCTAGGCTTGTGATAGCCAAGCTGATTGGTATTCCTGCTTCCCTAAGCCTGTGATAGTCAAGCTGTTAGGTATTACTGTTTCCCAAAGCTTGTGATAGTCAAGTTGTTTGTTAGTACTGCTTCTCCAAACTTGTGATAGTCAAGCGGTCGTGTATTATTGTTTCCCTAAGCTTGTGATAATCAAGATTTTAGGAATTACTGCCTCTTCAAGCTTGTGATAGTCAAGCTGTTAGGTATTACTGCTACCCTTTGCTTGTTACAGTCAAACTGTATGGCATTACTGCTCCCCTAAGCTTGTGATAGTCAAGATGATTGGTATTACTGCATCCCTAAGCTTGAAATAGTCAAGCTGTTTGGTATTACTGCTTCTCTAAGCTTTTGATAGGCAAGCTGTTACGCATGACTTCTACCCAGAGTTTGTGATGGTCATGCTGTTTGGTAATACTGCATCCCAAAGCTTGTGATACTCAAGCTGTTTGGTATTACTGCTTCCTCAGGTTTGTAATAGTCAAGCTGTTTAGTATTACTGCTTCTACAAGCTTATGATAGCCAAGCTGTTAGGTATTACGGCTTTCAAAGCTTGTGATAGTCAAGCTGTTAGGTATAACTGCTTCCCTGGAATTGTGACAGTCAAGCTGTTTAATATTACTGCTTCCCTAGGCGGCTAGTGAGAGTCAAGCTTTTTGGTATAACTGCTTCCCTCACCTTGAGATAGTCAAGCCGTTAGGTATTACTGCTCCCCAAAGCTTGTCATAGTCAAGCTGTTAAGTTTTACTGCTCCCCTAAGCTTTTGATAGTCAAGCCTAAAGGTATTACTGCTTCCATGAGCTTGTGACAGTCAAACTGTTTTGCATCACTGCTTCTCTACACTTGTAATAGTCAAGCTGTTTGGTATTACTTCATCCCTAAGTTCGTGATAGTCAAGGTGTTTGGTATTATTGCTCCTACAAGCTTGCGATAGTCAAGCTGTTAGGTATTACGGCTCTCCTAGCTTGTGATAAACAAGCTGTTTGGTATTGCTGCATATCCAAGCTTGTGATAGTCAAGTTATTTGGTATTACTTCTTTCCTAGCTCGTGATAGACAAGCTGTTTGGTATTACTGCTTCCCTAGGCTTGTGATAGTCAAGCTGTTTGGGATTACTGCTTCCCTAAGCTCGTGATAGTCGAGCTGTTTGGTATTGCTAACTCCATGCATGTGATAGTCAAGTTGATTGGTATGACTGTTTCCATAAGCTCGTGATAGACAAGCTGTTTGGTATTACTGCTTCCCTAGGCTGGTGATTGTCAAGATGTTTGATATTACTGCTTCCCAAGCTTGTGATAGTGAAACTGTTTGGTATTACTGCTCCCTAAGCTCGTGATAGACAGGCTGTTTGGTATCACTGCTTCCCAAACCTTTCGATAACCTAGCTGCTTGATATTACTGCTTCTTCAAGCTCGTGAAAGTCAAGCTGGTAAGTATTACTGTATCCCTAAGCTTGCGATAGCCAATCTGTTTGGTATAACTACTTTTACATGCTTGTGATAGCCAAGCCGGTAGGTATTACTGCTTCCTTTATCTTGTGATAGTCAAGCTGTAAGGTATTACTGCTTCCCTAAGCTTGTGATAGTCAAGATGTTTGGTAATGCTGCATCTTCATGATTGTGATAGTCAAGTAGTTTGGTATTACTGCTTCCCTAAGCTTGTGATGGTCAAGCTTTTTGACATGACTGCTTCCCTAAGCTTGTGTTATTCAGGCTGTTTGATATTACTTCTGCCTTAAGCTTGTGATAGTCAACTTGTTTAGTATTACTGCTTCTCAAAGCTTGTGATAGTCAAGTTATTAGGTATTACTGCTTTTCCAAGCTTGTGATAGTCAAGCAGTTTGATATAACTGCTTCCCTAAGCTTGTGATTGTCGAATTGTTTGGTAGTATTGCTTCTCCAAGCTTGTGACAGCCAAGCTGTTTGGTATTACTACTTCCCTAGGCTTGTGATTGTCAAGATGTTCGATATTACTGCTTCCCTAATCTTGTGATATTCAAATTGTTTGTTATTACTGCTCTCCTAGGCTTGTGATAGCCAAACAGTTCGGTATTATTGATTTCCTAACCATGTGATAGTCAAGCTGCTTGATATTACTGCTTCTCCAAGTTTGTGGAGGTCAGGCTTGTAGGTATTACTGCTTTTCTAGGCTTGTGGTGGTCAAGCTGTTTTGTTTCACTGCTTCTCTAAGCTTGTGATAGTCAAGCTGTTGGGTTTCACTTCTTCTCTACGATTGTAATAGTCAAGCAGTTAGAATTTACTGCATCCTTGAGCTTGTCATAGTCAAGCTGTTTTGTTTCACTGCTTCCCTAAGCTTGTGATAGTGAAGCTGCTTGGTATTTCTGCTTCCCTAAGATCGCGATAGGCAAGCTGTTTGGTATTACTGCTTCCCTAGGCTTGTGATTGTCAATATGTTCAATATTACTGCTTCCCTAATCTTGTGATAGTCAAATTGTTTGTTATTACTCTTCTCCTAGGCTTGTGATAGCCAAACTGTTCGATATTACTGCTTTCCTAACCTTGTGATAGTCAAGCTGCTTGATATTACTGCTTCTCCAAGCTTGTGAAAGTCAAGCTGGTAGGTATTACTGTATCCCCAAGCTCGTAATAGACAAGCTGTTTGGTATTACTGCTTCCCTAGGCTTGTGATAGCCGAGCTGTTTGGTATTGCTGCTTCCATAAGCAGGTGATAGTCAAGCTGTTTCGTATAACTGCTTTCCTAGACTTGTGATAGTCAAGCTGTTTGGTCCTACTACTTTCCTAAGCTCGTGATGGTAAAGCTGTTTCAAATTACTGCTTCTCCAAGCTTGTGATAGTCAAGCTGTTCGATAATACTGCTCCCTAAGCTTGTGATAGTCAAGCTGTTTCGTATAACTGTTTTCCTAGGCTTGTGATAGTCATGTTGTTCTGTATTACTGCTTCCATAGGCTTGTGATAGTCAAGCTGTTTCGTATTACTGTTTTTATAGGCTTGCGATAGTCAAGCTGTTTGGTCTTGCTGCTTTCCTAAGCTCGTGATAGTCAAGGTGTTTCGCATTACTGCTTCCCTACGCTTGTGTTAGTCAAGCTGTTTGGCATTACTGCTTCCCTCGGTCTGTGATTGTCTAGCTGTTTTGGATTACTGCTTCCCTAAGCTCGTGATAGACAAGCTGTTTGGTATTACTGCTTCCCTAGGCTCGTGATAGTCAAGCTGCCAGGTATTAATGCTTCCTTAAGCTTGTGAAAGTTAAGCTGTTAGGAATTACTGCCTCTCCAAGTTTGTGATAGTAGAGCTGTTAGGTATTACTGCTTTCCTTGGCTTGTGATAGTCAAGCTGTTTGACATAACTACTTCCCTACGCTTGTGTTAGTCAAGCTGTTTGGCATTACTGCTTCCCTCGGCCTGTGATTGTCAAGCTGTTTTGGATTACTGCTTCCCCAACTCGTGATAGACAAGCTGTTTGGTATTACTGCTTCTCTAAGCTTGTGACAGTCAAACTGTATGGTATTACTACTCCCCTAAGCTTGTGATGAACAAGCTGGTGGGTATTACTGCATCCCTAAGCTCGTGATAGTCAAGCTGTTTGGTATATCTGCTTCCCTGGGCTTGTGATTGTCAAGATGTTTGATATTACTGATTTCCTGATCTTGTGATAGTCACACTGTTTGGTATTACTGTTTACCTAGGCTTTTGATAGCAAAGCTGTTAGGTATTACTGCTTCCCTAAGCGAGTGATCGTCAAGCTGTTTGGTATTGCTGCTTCTCCAAGCTTGTGATAGTCAAGCTGTTCGGTATTACTGCTTTCCTAAGCTCATGATAGACAAGCTGTTTGGTATTACTGCTTCCCTAGGCTTGTGATAGTCAAGCTGTTTGGTATGACTGCTTTCCTAAGCGTGTGATAGTCAAGTAGTCTGGTATTACAGCTTCTCCAAGCTTGTAATAGTCAAGCTGTTTGATATTACTGCTTCTATAGGCTTATGATAGTCAAGCTGTTTTATATTATTGCTTCCTTAGGCTTGTGAAAGTCAAGCTGTTAGGTTTCACTGCTCTACTAAGCTTGTGATAGTCAATCTGTTTGGTATTACTGCTCCTCCAAGCTTTTGATAGTCAAGCTGTTTGATATTACTGCTTCCCTAAGCTAGTGATGGTCAAGTTGTTTATTTTTTACTGCTTCGACAAATTTGTGATAGTCAAGCTGTTAGGTATTACTGCTTCCCTCAACTTATGATAGTCAAGTTGTTTGGTATTACTTCTTCTCCAAGCTTGTGATAGACAAGCTGTTTGGTATTGTTTCTCCAAGCTTGTGATAGTCAAGCTGTTTGGTGTTTCTGCTTCCCTAATTTCGTGATAGTCAAGCTGTTTGGTATTACTGTTTCTCTAAGCTTGTGATAGTCAAGCTGTTGATATTACTGCTCACCCCAGCTTGTGATTGTCAATCTATTTGGTATTACTGCTTCCCTAGGCTTGTAACAGTCAATTGTTTTGTATTTCTGCTTCCCTAAGCTTGTGAGAGTCAAGCTGTTTGTTATTACTGCTTCTCGAAAGCTCTGATAGTCAAACTATTAGGTATTACTGCTTCCCTAAGCTTGTGATAGTCAAGATGTTAGGTATTACTGCTTCCCTAAGCTAGTGATGGTCAAGCTGTTAGGTATTACTGATTCCCTAAGCTTGTAATAACAAGCTGTTCGGTGTTACTGCTTCTCCAAGCTTGTGGAAGTCAAGCTGTTTGGTATCACTACTTCTCCAAGCTTGTGATAGTCAAGCTGTTTGATATTACAGGTTCCCTATGCTTGTGATAGTCAAGCTGTTTGATATTGCTGCTTCCCTAGGCTTGTTATAGTCAAGCTGTTTGGTATTACGTCTACCCAGAGCTTATGAAAGCCGAGCTATTTGGAATTACCGCTTCTCCAAGCTTGTGATAAAAAAGCTATTAGGTATTTCTGCTTCCCTAAGCTTGTGATTGGCAAGCGGTTTGGTATCACTTCTGCTCCAAGCTTGTGATAGTCATGCTGTTAAGTATTACTGCTTCCTAAGCTTGTAACATTTGAACTGTGTGGTAATACTGCTTCCCTAAGCTTGTGATAGTCAAGCTGTTTGGTATTACTGCTTCTCCAAGCTTGTGATAGTCAAACTATCAGTTATTACTGCTTCCCTAAGCTCATGATGGTCAAGCTGTTTTGTATTTCTGTTTCTCCAAGCTTGTGATAGTAAAGCTTATTGATATTACTGCTTCCCTAAGCTTGTGATAGTTAAGCTGTTGACATCAAAGCTTCCATATGCTTGTGATAGTCAAGCTGTTTGATATTTCTGCTTCCCTAGGCTTGTTACAGCCATGTGGTTTAGTATTACTGCTTCCCTAAGCTCGTGATAGTCAAACTGTATGATATTACTGCTTCTCCAAGGTTGTGATAGTCAAACTGTTTGAAACTACTGATTCCCTGAGATGGAAAAATTCAAGCTGTTTGGTATTACTGCTTCTCCAAGCTTGTGATAGTCATGTTGTTAAGTATTACTGCTTCCTAGGCTTGTAACATTTGAACTGTGTGGTAATACTGCTTCCCTAAGCTTGTGATAGTCAAGCTGTTTGGTATTAATGCTTCTCCAAGCTTGTGATAGTCAAACTATCAGGCATTACTGCTTCCCTAAGCTCATGATAGTCAAGCTGTTTGGTATTTCTGTTTCTCCAAGCTTGTGATAGTCAAGCTGTTTAATATCACTGCTTCCCTAAGCTTGTGATAGTCAAGCTGTCTGACATCAAAGATTCCCCATGCTTGTGATAGTCAAGATGTTTGATATTTCTGCTTCCCTACGCTTGTTACAGTCATGTTGTTTAGTATTTCTGCTTCACTAAGCTTGTGATAGTCAAGCTGTTTGTTTTACTGCTTCTCCAATCTTGTGATAGTCAAACTGTAGGGTATTACTACTTCTCCAAGCTTGTGATAGTCAAGCTGTTAGGTATTACTGCATCCCTAAGCCATGATAGTCAAGTTGTTTGTATTACTGCTTCTCGGAGCTTGTGGTTGTCAAGCTGCTAGAAATTACTGCTTCCCTAAGCTTGTGATAGCCAAGCTGTTTGGTTGTACTGCATCTCCAAGTTTGTGATAGTCAAGCTGTTTGCTATTACTTCTTCCCTAAGCTCATGATAGTCAAGCTGTTCGGTATTTCTAATTCCTTAGGCTTGTGATAGTCAAGCTTTTTGGTATTACTGCTTTCCTAAACTTGTGATAGTGAAGCTTTTTGGTATAACTGCTTCCTTAGGCTTGTGATAGTCAAGCTGTTTTGTATCGCTGCTTCCCTAAGCTTGTGATTGTCAAGATGTTTAATATTACTGCTCCCCTAATCGTGGGATAGTCAAACTGTTTGCTATTACTGCTTTCCTAGGCGGCTTGGAATAGCCCAGCTGTTTGGTATTACTGCTTCCCTATTCATGTGATAGTCAACCTGCTCGATATTACTGCTTCTCCAAGCTTGTGAAAGTCAAACTGGTAGGTATTACTGTACCCCTAAGCTTGTGATAGCCAAGCTGTTAGGCATTACTGCTTCCCTTATCATGTGATAGTCAAGCTGTTAGGTATTACTGCTTCCCTAAGCTTGTGATAGTCAAGCTGTTTGGTATTACTGCTTACCTAAGCTTGTGATAGTCAAGCTGTTTGGTGATACTGCTTCCCTAAGCTCATGATAGACAAGCTGTTTTGTATTACTGCTTCCCTAGGCTTGAGATAGCTAAGCTGTTTGGTATTACTGCATCCATAAATTGTGATCGTTAGGCTGTTTCGTATAACTGCTTTCCTAAGCTTGTGATAGTCAAGCTGTTTGGTCTTACTGCTTTCCTAAGCTCGTAATAGTAAAGCTGTGTCTTATTACTGCTCCTCCAAGCTTGTGATAGTCAGGCTCTTCGATAAAACTGCTCCCTAAGCTTGTTATAGCCCAGCTGTTTGGTATTACTTTTTCCCTAGGCTTGTGATTGTCAAGATGTTTGATATTACTGCTTTCCTATTCATGTGATAGTCAAGCTGCTCGATATTACTGCTTCTACAAGCTTATGATAGCCAAGCTGTTAGGCATTACTGCTTCCCTTATCATGTGATAGTCAAGCTGTTAGGTATTACTGCTTCCCTAAGCTTGTGATAGTCAAGCTGTTTGGTATTACTGCTTCCCTAGGCCTGTGATAGTCAAGCTGTTTGGTAATACTGCTTCTCTAAGCTCATGATAGACAAGCTGTTTGTATTACTGGTTTCCTAGGCTTGTGATAGCTAAGCTGTTTGATATTACTGCTTCTCCATGCTAGTGATAGTCAAGCTGTTCGATATTTCTGATCTCCTGAGCTTGTGATAATGAAGCTGTTTGGTATTATGGTTTCTCCGAACTTTTGATAGTCAGAGTGCTAGAAATTACTGCTTCCCTAAGCTTGTGATAGTTTAGCTGTTTGGTATTACACCTTCGTCAAGCTTTTGATAGTCAAGATGTTAGGTATCACTGCTGCCTTAACCTTGTAATTGTCAAGCAGTTTGGTATTACTGCTTCTCCAGCTTGTGATAGTCAAGCTGTCAGGTATTAATGCTTCCTTAAGCTTGTGAGAGTTAAGCTGTTAGGAATTACTGCCTCTCCATGTTTGTGATAGTAGAGCTGTTAGGTATTACTGCTTTCCTAAGCTTGTGACAGTCAAACGTTATGGCATTACTGCTCCCCTAAGCTTGTGATAAACAAGCTGGTGGGTATTACTGCATCCCTAAGCTTGTGATAGTCAAGCTGTTTGGTATTACTGCTGCTCCAGGCTTTCGATAGAGAAGCTGTAGGGCATTATTGCTTCCCTGAGCATGTGATTGTCAAGCTGTTTGGTAAAACTGCATCACAGAGCTTGTGACAGTCAAGCTGTTTGTATTACTGTTTCTACGAGCTTGTGATAGTTGAGCTGTTAGGTATTACTGCTTCCTTAGGTTAGTAATAGTCAAGCTGTTTGGTGTTACTGATTTTACAAGCTAGTGATAGCCAAGCTGTTAGGTATTACTTCTTTTCTGAGCTTGCGATAGTTAAGCTGTTTGGTATTGCTGCCTCTCCAAGCTTGTGATAGTCATGTTGTTTGGTATTACTGCTTTCCTAAGCTCATGATAGACAAGCTGTTTGGTATTACAGCTTCCCTAATCTTGTGATAGTCAAGCTGTTTGTTATGACTGCTCCCCTAAGCTTGTGAGAGTCAAGTTGTCTGGTATTACAGCTTCAACAAGCTTGTAATAGTCAAGCTGTTTGATATTACTGCTTCTATAGGCTTGTGATAATCAAGTTGTTTTATATTACTGCTTCCTAAGGCTTGTGAAAGTCAAGCTGTTACTGTAGGTTTCACTTCATTACTAAGCTTGTGATAGTCAAGTTGTTTGGTATTTCTGCTTCTCCAAGCTTGTGATAGGTAAGATGTTTGATATTACTGCTTCCCTAGGCTTCTGATAGTCAAGCTGTTTGGTATTCCTGCTTCCCTAAGCTTGTGATAGTCAAGCTGTTTGGCATTACTAATTTCCTAAACACGTGATAGTCAAGCTTTTTGGTATTACTGCTTCCCTAATTTTATGATAGTCAAGTTGTTTGGTATTCCTGCTTCCCTAGGCTTGTGATAGTCAAGTAGTTTGATATTACTGCTTCCCTAAGCTTGTGATAGTCAAGCTGTTTGTTAATACTGCTTCCCTAAGCTTGTGATAGTCAAGCTGATTGATATTACTGCTTCCCTAAGCTAGTGATGGTCAAGTTGTTTGTTTTTTACTGCTTCGACAAATTTGTGATAGTCAAGCTGTTAAGTATCACTGCTTCCCCAAACTTATGATAGTCAAGTTGTTTGGTATTACTTCTTCTCCAAGCTTGTGATAGTCAAGCTGTTCGGTATTATTGTTTCTCCAAGCTTGTGAGAGTCAATCTGTTTGGTGTTACTGCTTCCCTAAGCTCGTGATAGTCAAGCTGTTGATATTGCTGCTGCCCCAAGCTTTTGATAGTCAAGCTGTTTGGTATTACTGCTTCCCTAGGCTTGTAACAGCAAGCTGTTTGCTGTTACTGCTTCTCCAAGCTTGTGATAGTCAAATTGTTTGGTATTACTACTTCTTCAAGATAGTGATAGTCAAGCTGTTTGATATTACAGTTTCCCTATGCGTGGGATAGTCAAGCTGTTTGAAATTACTGCTTCCCTAGGCTTGTTATAGTCAAGCTGTTTGGTATTAGGTCTTCGTTAAGCTTGTGATAGCCGAGCTGTTTGGTATTACTGTTTCCATAAGCTTGTGCTAGTCATGCTGTTTGGTAATACTGCTCCCCCAAGCACGTGATATTCAAGTTGTTTGGTATTACTGCTTCTCCAAGCTTGTGATAGGTAAGATGTTTGATATTACTGCTTCCCTAGGCTTCTGATAGTCAAGCTGTTTGGTATTCCTGCTGCCCTAAGCTTGTGATAGTCAAGCTGTTTGGTATTACTGCTTCTCCAAGTTTGTGATAGTCAGACTGTTAGGCATTACTGCTTCCCTAAGCTTGTCATTGTCAAGCTGTTTGGGATTACTGCTTCCCTAAGGTTGTAAAAGTCAAGCTGTTTGGAATTACTGCTTTTCCAAGCCTATGATAGTCAAACTAATAGGTTGTACTGCTTCTTTAAGCTTGTGATAGTCAAGCTGTTTGGTAATACTGCTCTCCCAAGCTCGTGATAGTGAAGTTGTTTGGTATTACTGCTTTCCTAAGCTGGTGATGGTCAAGTTTTTTGTTTTTAACTGCTTTTCCAAGCTTTTGATAGTCAAGCTTTTAGATATTTCTGCTTCCCTATGCTAATGATTGTTAAGTTGTTTGGTATTTCTTCTTCTCCTAGCTTGTGATAGTCAAGCTGTTTGGTATTACTTTTTCTCAAAGCTTGTGATAGTCAAGCTGTTTGGAGTTACTGCTTCCCTAAGCTCGTGATAGTCATGCTGTTTGGTATAACTGTTTCTCCAAGCTTGTGATAGTCAAGCTGTTTGATATTACTGCTTCCCTAAGCTTGTGATAGTTAAGCTGTTTGACATCAAAGCTTCCCTATGCTTGTGATAGTCAAGCTGTTTAATATTTCTGGTTCCCTAGGCTTGTTACAGTCAAGTTCTTTAGTATTACTGCTTCCCTAAGCTTGTGATAGTCAAGCTGTTTGTTATTACTGCTCCCCTAATCTCGTGATTGTCAAGCTGTTAAGTATCACTGCTTCCCTAAACTTATGATTGTCAAGTTGTTTGGTATTACTTCTTCTCCAAGCTTGTGATAGTCAAGCTGTTCGGTATTATTGTTTCTCCAAGCTTGTGAGAGTCAATCTGTTTGGTGTTACTGCTTCCCTAAGCTCGTGATAGTCAAGCTGTTGATATTGCTGCTGCCCCAAGCTTTTGATAGTCAAGCTGTTTGGTATTACTGCTTCCCTAGGCTTGTAACAGCAAGCTGTTTGCTGTTCCTGCTTCTCCAAGCTCGTGATAGTCAAATTGTTTGGTATTATTACTTCTTCAGGATAGTGATAGTCAAGCTGTTTGATATTACAGTTTCCCTATGCGTGGGATAGTCAAGCTGTTTGAAATTACTGCTTCCCTAGGCTTGTTATAGTCGAGCTGTTTGGTATTAGGTCTTCGTTAAGCTTGTGATAGCCGAGCTGTTTGGTATTACTGTTTCCATAAGCTTGTGCTAGTCATGCTGTTTGGTAATACTGCTCCCCCAAGCACGTGATATTCAAGTTGTTTGGTATTACTGCTTCTTCAAGCTTGTGATAGGTAAGATGTTTGATATTACTGCTTCCCTAGGCTTCTGATAGTCAAGCTGTTTGTTATTCCTGCTGCCCTAAGCTTGTGATAGTCAAGCTGTTTGGTATTACTGCTTCTCCAAGTTTGTGATAGTCAAACTATTAGGCATTACTGCTTCCCTAAGCTTGTCATTGTCAAGCTGTTTGGGATTACTGCTTCCCTAAGGTTGTAAAAGTCAAGCTGTTTGGAATTACTGCTTTTCCAAGCCTATGATAGTCAAACTAATAGGTTGTACTGCTTCTTTAAGCTTGTGATAGTCAAGCTGTTTGGTAATACTGCTCTCCCAAGCTCGTGATAGT
>SDVV010019847.1:0-13438 GCA_016164225.1 Gammarus roeselii
CCCCCCCCCCCCCCCCCGCCCACCAAAATGACTCTAGAATGCCGTTTATGCACAACATCTAACTACTCGCACCCCGCCCGCCTGTTAGTGGGAGGCGATACATACCCTCCTCACCCGCTGAAGAGACCAGCTCCGCACCCCGCCCGCCTGTTAGTGGGTGGCGATACACACCCTCTCCGCCCGCTGGAGAGACGATCTCCGCACCCCGCTCGCCTGTTTGTGGGCGGCGATACGGACCCTCTTCACCCGCTGGTGAGACCATCTCCGCACCCCGCCCGCCTGTTAGTGGGTGGTGATAACAGACCCTCTTCACCCGCTGGATATACCATCTCTGCACCCCGCCCCTCTGTAAGTGGGTGGCGATACGGACCCTCTTCGCCCGCTAAAGAGACCATCTCCACACATTTTTATAGGCCTCTTTGCTTGTTAATTTTGCTGTTATTTTTCACTCTAGTGTTGCGGACATAGATGGTTCGGTAATCCGATACCGAGGCCCACAGTTCCTCGGTTCATTTCAGTTTTACAGTACACAGTAAGATCACGCCGGGACGTGGTATTTCATTTCTGACTCATTTCTGTATCTAGACTGTGCCTGTATTATCTGTATGTTTATCTTATATCGATTGCATGTTTGTAGCAGTGCTATAGGGTGTATATGGTTTACTGTTTTTATATGCGTTAGGATTCATACCGTCTGGTTGAATATATTGTGTTCTGCGAAGACAAAGTTCAGAGTTTAAGTTGACTACCAGTCTCTTATGGATTGCAAATCCACCATCAGGTACCTGAAATACTAAAAGAGATTATTATATCATTTCTGCCTATGTTTCATCAACCTGCGCAAATGAGTGGCTCTGAGCAACCTATTGTAAGGAAAACAGCAACTCTACATTTCCAGTTAAAATTACTGATTTTGAGAGTAATTTTTCAGAGTTTTTAAGTTTACGCTATGACAAATCTCTTTTTAGCCAGACAACATTTATTATACTTTCCAGCGAGATTATTAATCCCTCTTGTCTGAATTATTTCTCAATATTATTAAAAATTTGGAGAATTTACACTAATTGTTTTAACCTAAAACCTAATTCCTTGGTCAGCATTTATTAAAATTACTTGCATACTATTTGTCTTTTTTTATAACGAAGAGCTTGTATTGTTGACAGACAATTAAAAACAAGTTAGAATAGGGCGTTAAAATAGTTTAAACAAAGATTTAAATGTGTTTGAACGATTTCAGGCGTAGTTATCTACGTTCCTCCGACATTTTTTTTTCATGTACCATCACTTGTGATAACTGAGCACCTTCTCGCACATGCAATCTTTCTGTAACTGCTCAAAAAAAAACGACCCGAGGTTGTCCGAATTTCGTCTGTTTCCTCGTATCATGAAAATGCTAATGATCAACCTTGTACTCGTCAACTTTTCACCAAAAGAAATTACGTCAGTGTGAATACTTGCATTAGGTGTCTCGACCTTTGCTGCCGACCGTACCTTCTAGCATTGATAAGCCAAAATCTGCCAAAATTCTTTCTGGATTTGTTGTTTGTATGACAAAGAATTTGTCAGAATTGTCTTGGTAGAGAGGTTCTCAAAACTTTGTTTATTTTACAAAAATAGTCAGAATCGTTTTTGTGAGTAGTTTTTTTTTGCTTCCCTCGATTTCTAGCTAATTCTTTGTCCCTCTTTCTGTCTGAATTTATCATTCGTTCAATTGAAATTTCTGTTTATGTTTTCTCTACTACTTCACATAACTCATTGTAACATTTTCTTGAACAAGTGCCTTTCATTTCTTTCTAGGTCGCATTAACTAGCACATATAACTGGCTCTAAGACACAAATTGTAAATCGAACAGCTACTCTAATTAAAATAGCTAGGAGGGTTAGAGTGTGATAATCTATGTTAGACACGCCTGAGTAAATTACTTTTTGAGCTTTTTAGCCTTCATTTTGTGTTCCGCATAAGATTAGCTTGTATTAAATTTTTATAAGTATATGATAATTTACTTTTTTCATTTTTTTCCCGACAACCGTCAAAACCAAGGTAGCCCATCTCTTTTCCTGTTACTTCAAGATTATTTGTGAAAATTATCTACACTTCAGCTACCGTTTTGGGCCATACCTTATTTGAAACATCGGAGATGTACATTATTGTACAAGTTGTACTTGTACATTAAATTACATTATTGTGCTTACGGACTACGTCGAAAATGAAGTCGTAGTAAAAAAAAAAACGCAATTTTGATGAAAAGTCAAAAGGCTAAGATGCACATGGCAGAAACTCTCAATCTGAAAACAATGGAACAGAGGCGCCGTTTGATGAGTCTTTGCCACTCTTTGTGGCTCAAAGTTATCCCAACAGGCAAACTAAGAGACGAATTCACTGGTGCTTCCGACGAAACGATTGTTTCATTCGGAGAATGCTAGTCTTAACAATAGTGGAATTATCAAATTCTTCAACACGAAAGCACGTTACGTTCCTCAGAGAGTTGAGGTATTGCCATCCCTATACTATAACTATATGAGAAGCAAGCAATCATTACTCTGGTCTCCTCCCTTCCTCTACTTTCCTCCATTATATAACCATCATCTCGTATCATCACCCCATTACACGTCAGCAGAGGACATCAGCTCGCAGACAACTCACATCCTAGCACCCTCTCATCCCCCAAACTAAAATTTAAACTAAAAATCACCAATCAGTGACTCCTTATCATCCCCACACAATTAGCTCCCATGCAACGTCTTTTCAACGCAGTCGCAGCAGTAGCGTCCCCTTAGCACCTCCTCATCTCTTCTCCTACCCTTCTCCTCCACTCTACACTACTCACACAAATTCTTCTAACTATGCTTGTAGCATAGCTACTATTCCCTTACCTCAGCCCAAACACCGACTCTACCAATTCCGCTAATCCCTCACATATATTACCCTCCTCCACCCATTCTTTCCTGAAGCTCTCACTTTCGTTACTTTTCCCTACCCTCAACCCAAACTCCAACATTACCTATCCCGTCAACCCCTCCCATATATTCCCCCCCCTCCATCCGTTCTTTCCTCTAGATCCCACTTTCAATACCATTCCGAAACCTCAGCCTAAACTCCAACTCTACCAATCCCGCTAATCCCTCCTTTATATTACCCCCTCCACCATTCATTCCTCTAGCATGGCTCAGCCATCCTCAGCCATGCCTCTCTTCAATAACCGATCTAAAAAAAAATCCCTTGGTTCTGTTCGGTCTCCCCTGCTCCAACCTACCCTCAACAACAAAGAACAGAACCGAATGCAAGGATATTTCAAACATACAAACCAGCCATTCGAGAATGAGCAACCAGATTCTTAAATAACTTCAGTAAGAGTGTTGCTAGAGAGCATATTAAAAATCTAAATGAGGGTGGTGCTGCTGACACAAGAAACAATAAAACGGATGAAAGAATGTCAATGCAGGTGATGGAAAACTTGCAACAATTCCCCAGGAACACCAACATCGACACCATTCTCAATGATTTCAGATTTAAAAGACAATCAACACTAGCAGACGGACATTGTATGATTCACGCGGTGAAAGGATCCTTAGTAAAACAAACAGGACTTAACGATGAAAATCTCTTAGGGGTGATAAAACCAAAGCAATGGAGGAATCCTTCAATTACATAGAAGGGGACGAAGCCTTCATTAAGTATAAAAAAGATGTTAGGTTCCTCTCCGAGATAGAAAAGTATTTTGAGAACAAAGAGTACAATAGCAGTTTTGGCAATCTAGTCCCCACAAGTCTCAGCAATACACTCAAAATACAAATCACAATCTTAGATGAAACAAATCCGGACATCGGAATGAAAATTGTAATTAATCTGACCAACCTTATGAGAGATGAATCTGCTCAATACTGAATATTTGTAGCCAAGAAAGTGGACCACTATAGTAGTCTTGCACCAACCCACCATCTGAAGCCATATTTCGAACAATAAAATATTGCAGCTAAGAGAAACGAGCATGTGGAAACAAATGTGCAGTGTTCCAAAAGGTATTCTCCTTTGCAATACGACAATGATACATCCATATTTAACGAAGAGATGCTTCTGCAATCATCCAAAAGTGACACCAACTGTCCTGTAAGTAAAAACAAATTACTAGAGGCACAAACTGTCCAAGGTGGGAGCAGCAACCACCCCTCAGCAACCATGTCTGTAAACACCCATCAGTATAGACAGTATAGACATACAGCCGTTTCCCCCTACTTAGGGGGGTGACTAAGCAAGGCGGACACAGAGGGGGGAGGCGCCAAATCTCCCCTCCACAAGACCGCCGTGTCCCTGCCGAGGCTCGAACTCGCGACATGCAGCACCAGAGGCTGACACTGCAGTCGGATACGCTAACCACTCGGCACCCATCAGAACCTAAATAATATCGTGATTAAACATATAAACGATAGAAGCTTGCGAACAAAGATGGATCACATCAAAATGATGATGAAAGAGGACTCAATTGACATTATATGTCTGACTGAAACTTGGCTGGAATCTGACATTAACACTACCTTCATCGAGATTGACGGCTTCAAAATTTATAGAAATATAGAGAAAGAAAAGGAGGTTTAACCGTGATTTATATGCGAGAAGAATATACCTCTTCTCATGTAAGGCTTAACGACAGCAATGAAGTTGATGACCTTTGAGTGAACATCCAGGTACGAAAAAACAGATCGGTTGTTGTTGGTTCGCTTTACAGACCACCCAAAGCAAGTATACAGTCTTTTCAATACATCAAAGAAAGATTTCGAGAAGCTATCCGTTTAGGAAAGACGCTGTACATTTTGGGAGATTTCAATGTTGATTAACTGAAATTGAAATCCAACAATATGAAGCCGATTTTAAACAGACTTGGCCTGCATCAGCTCATAAAAAGTGCAACAAAAATTACACCCGGATCCCAAACTGTATAGGATCTGCTCATAAGTAACAACCCGTCTTCCATTGTTACCACAGACTTGGAGCCCAATTTTTTCTCAGATCACCATAAAATAAACTGCATTATTAACATAAAAAAAGAGAAGAAACAAGTATGCAAAATAACCTGCCGTACAAAAAGAAATTACACCGCGGATAATTTCAGAGCGCAACTAGTGGCAAACGTCGAGACGATAAAACCGATACATAGCACAAATAACGTTACATAGCAAGCCCATTTACTCACAAACTATCTTCTCACATGTCTGAACGCTGTGATGCCAACGGAAACTAAAACAATGAAAAGCATGCCGATTAAATGGATTACAGAAAAACTGCAAAAATAAATTGCACTTGAAAAATATCTCAATCGCAGAGCAAAACAAAGCATCACTTGGTTACAATTTTTTCAAATTCAAAATAGAAGAGTCAAACGAGAAGTCAGGAGGGCAAAACATAAATACCATCATGAGGAACTAGATCAGTGCAAAACAATCAAAAATAAACGTGGAATGTACTGAAAAGAATTGTTCCATTCAAAAGAAAAGATCACCTCGCCTACTTATCCGAATACTCGAGCAGCTTCAGAAAAGTATAACAACTACTATGCTGGAGTTGGGAAACAGGTTTTTGAAGAGGTAACCCAGGAAGCTTATCAAGGACTACAGAGCGACGCAACAGAGATATCGAGTCCAAAAGCTTTCGATGGATACAGTGACCATGAAGCAAACGTCAAATGGAAACCAAAGCAAGTATCGCAACACGAAGTAAAATGAGCTGTATTTGCCTTGAGGAACACAAATTCTACAGGAATAGATGGTTTAGCTCTACAACATCTGAAAAACAGCCTTAAAGTTACCTTGCCTTATATCAGCACAGTTATTAACACCTCCATAGCAAGTGGAACTTTTCCACAGATCTGGAAGCATGCAATCATCAAAGCAATTCATAAATCTGGGGACAAGAGTGAACCATCCAACTTTAGACCGATCAGTCTTCTGCCTGTCCCATCCATGATTCTAGAAAAGGTAATATCTAAGCAATTGATTGATTACCTCGAATGAAATAAGCTGTTGAATGACTGCCAGTATGCTTATCGGCGAAAATTCTCAACAGAAGACGCACTTATGAGCATCACTGAAGATCTGTACAAAAACTTTGATGAGGGGCAGATATCTCTGCTGGTATTGCTAGACTTAACGAAAGCATTCGACAGTGTAAGCAATACAATTTTTTTTGGCAGGCTCCGCAACATCGGAATAGGCCCTACTTGGTTCGAAAGTTATCTGATGAATCGGCAACAATCAGTTAAACTCAATAACGCAACTATGTCAAATTCGGCCACTCATGTCTTTGGGGTCCCTCAAAGTTCGATACTTGGTCCTTTGTTGTTCCCGGTTTTTGTAAATGACATCAAATGTGAAATACCAAAAATCAAGCGAAAAAGGGTAATGTACTCCGATGATGTGCAAATATTGCTTTCCCGAAAACCGTCGGATCGGAATAAACTGAAAGACGACGCTGAGACAGCCGTAACTAATCTGAAATCTTGGTATGATAAACATGGACTCAAGCTCAACTCTAAAAAACACATAATTCATCTTGCTCGGCTCGAACTCGGAAAGAAAAGCAGTTCCAATGAACTTCTCCATCAGAATAGGCAAATCTGATTTTCCTGTTGAAGATAAAGTTATAAGTCATGTTCCTAAACTCCACAAAAAAAAAATTGGATTTCAAATCAAGATTACTGATTGTCCACGCTTTAGTATTTTCTCACATTAACTACTGTCTTTCAATTAGGGGGAAATGCACCAAAACTGAAAAAGAGAAAGTACAACGCTATATCAACTTTGCAGCAAGAATAACATGCAATGGTAACCACAGAAAACGAGACCACTTAAGTCCTGTCCTCGAAAAGATACAGTGGCTCAATATCGAAAACAAACTGGCACTCCATGAGTCGATCAGAATTCATAAAGATCTTCTAGAAAAACGTTCCTTTGGCAGCCAAACGCACATATATTCTCGAGATGAAAAGAACAATCGATTCACAAGAAATAATGATACTCTGCACGTTGAACACAAGAAAACAGAAACTGCCTGTCGAGCTTTTTCGATCACTGGACTAAAATCCTGGAACAACCTCTCAACAAGCCTCAAGAATCTTGAGTCCAACAAATCATTCAAGAATAAGCTTATTGAACATCTGTTGACTGATCAATTCAAAACGGTAACTTTGCTCACAAACTCAAGCTAAATGCATAATACCAACAACAAGGAAACGCATTTATGTTCATGAACGACCACCACCACCATAACTCAACATTGAGCCACCATCTAATCGTTTTTACTCAGACGATACACATGTTTTCTATGTTGTTACCGATCACAATTGTCTTTGCCAATTACCATAAGTGTTAACTGGCGTTTTGTCTATTTCTATGTTTCAAATGTTCCATTCATTTTTAGTATAATTAAAATACGAACTCAGTCTTTTCGAGGAACGATAGGCAGCTTCTAACTTGACAAAGGTTACCTCGATTTTTATATAATTCATTGAATTATTTTTAACCAGTAACCAGAAAATACATTCTGTTCATGAGCATGTCCGAAACCACCACCACCATACTCTCAACATTGAGACTCTATCTAATCGTTTTTACTCTGACGATACCTATGTTTTCTATGTTGCTACCGATTACAATGGTCTTTGCCAATTACCATTAGTGTTAACTAGCGTTTTGTCTATTTCTATGTTTTAAATGTTCAAGTCGTTTTAGTATAATTAAAATACGAACTCAGTCTTTTCGAGGGACGATAGGCAGCTTCTAACTTTGACAAAGGCTAACTCGATTTTAATATAATTAATTGAATCATCTCTAACAATTACCGTACCATTTTTATTGATACAATCATTGCCTTATTAGCTAATATTTGCTTTGTCTTCTATAACAAAAGTATATTCATCCGACTTGTGTACTCGAGCATTGTATCATTCTGATTGTCAATCATTTAATCATTGCCTAGCGGTCTTGAAGTGTGTATATTGTATATTCAGTTGTTTGGAATGTATTTTATGTATAATTTTTTTGTATAACTTATGTCGTCTTATCACCCCTTCATTATTAATGCAATGGTTTAGACCCATCTTTACAATATGTTAGCTCTTTTTGATTTCCCAACCCGATATTGTATTCATATTTTCTGTATAATTCATGTCGTCCATCCACATCTTTGTCATCGTACAATAATGTAGGCTACTCATTACAATATGTTAGCATATTTTGATGTCCCAACCCCATGTTCTCGGGACTCTAATCACATGCATGCGTGATTCTCCCCCCCCCCCTCCCATGTACTTGCTATCTTCCACACCCATGTATTTGGTTATTTATCCACCCCAAGTATTTCTCATTTTGCAACCCCGCGTGTCACTGGTTTTCCCAACGCTATATAGTCTGTACGTGCACAGCTGATACTATTGTTAATAATATTTCGCTCCATGAAAATCCGAACCGGCGGCCCCTAGAGATGAGCTATGACGAATTCAAATTGAACTCTCGTTTTCGTTAATTCAAGTAGCGCAGTTGATAATGAAGTTTCATGTCTTATGTCTAAGAATTTATCTATTTCCTAAGAAAATTGAAACCCCATTGCCAGACGATGGAAATAAATGATCTAATAATTGTGAGTGTCTCCCGGCTGGAAACTTCAACCTCTGCAAAGGCACCTCTGATCTTCGCAATCGTGGCACCGGGCTTGCAAATAACCCACCTCTTTGCCTTACACCTATGAGCAAATTCAACCGCCTGGTGTCAGACGATAGTCACCTAGAACAAGTGTCTCAATTTTGCCGTCCAAGTCGGTGAAACTCTCAAAAGTGTTTTGCGTTGGCATCACAAACGCGGGCCGGTTCACGAAGGTGAACCGGTTCTGGACTTGCTGATATCCATCCGAATCTACGCCACCCCGTCGAGGCTGGGTACGGTTTCGATCCGCGGATGCCTTGGTCCGAGGTATCGGCTTTGTCCAGATTTTCATTTTCTGGGCAGCCGATGACCTATTGGCCAGACGGGAAGTAGGTACCCCGGGTTTGGGTTTAGGGATGGGAGAGAGTTGCGAGCTCACATCCAGCACCGGTGGCCCTGACATGGGTTTAGGGGTGGGGGCGTGCTGCCGTTGCAGACTCTTACCAAGGACGTCTTGGTAGGAAGTCAGAGCGAAACCACCAAGACTCCTTCGCGATTGAGCTGGGTTTCCTTGGTCAATCTTCACCCGGGATGGCTGTCCATACAGCTGTAGAGCATGGACTACCAATTCATTGACTTTTACTAGTTTCATCGTCTGTTCCGCCGGACCCTTTCTAGCCTTCTCCATTACAAAACGTAGGTTTCTACTGAGGTATGCTGGAAAACTCTCGAGATCACGCTTACTAACAAGGTCCTCCTGGACCTTCCGTACTTCAGCTTTCACCTCTACAATCGACTCGCTGGTCCTCCCGATCTCCTCTCACACCACCACACACTCACCTACGACAGTGCGCAGCAGCTCCTCGAGGACAAAGACCTTCGTCGAAAAGATACCGTCCTCTCCGCCATCGTCGTTCCTCCTCATCAGGCCCTGGAAGGTCTTCAGGACCTAGTTGAGCATGCCGTCCAGCTCATAGAGGTGGCAGACGAGGCGCTCCTTGCCTTGCTTATCGAAATCCCTGAAGACGTACTTGCTCATCCTGGCGAAGCAGACCGAGCAGTCTGCCAGAGTCCTTCGGAATCTTCGCCTCTTTTTTCACAGGCGCGGTTTATTACTCACTTAGCTTACTATTTTCAGTATTTGCAGTAACTTTGCTCGGACCTACGATATTGTTTATATCACCTCAAAATCTTTGTGTACGTTGGTCAGGCAAAAGGGTTTGTGTCTCACTTGATTTTGTGAACGAATTTTGGTATCGTGTGAATGTTGATTCTGCAGATTGCACTGATGTTGCAGAACAGAGCAGACGACAAAATGCTTCCTATGCGATAAAGGAAGCGGATTGGTACTCAATTTACTGCAATGCACTGTGGAGAGATTTGTACCAATACAATTGGAGCAAGCTGACAGTGAGCTATAATGATATCTTTCGTCGACTGATGCAGGTCCCGTGCTCAACCAAGGCTATTTGAAGAGAACGCATCTGATCACGTTAAAGTACACACAGCCTCATGGGCAGAGTACTGGCTTCTAACAACAAAATTCTCATTGCAATCCGCCCTAGCGATGTGCTCGCCGTGTCGTCAATGTTAGGAAGAAAATATGTGTGTCCATTAAAATGATTATTTCTTATGTGCATCCTGATTTGACTCGTCTGCCCTACCCTGGCGGATTACTCAAATTTTCGATTAGATTAAATTGTGTATCAAATGTTCATTTATGCTCTTAATGGTTTTCAATATGGGTTTCATTATTATTATTAATGATATTGACATTAATTTTATTATTATGATTACTATTATCAATAGTATATCCACCACGGTATCCGATAAAATTTCGTATCTGCAAGCGAATTTCTATTAAATTAAGTGCATTAAATGTACTTCTATGCCCCTGATGGTTTCAAATAAAATTATTATAATTAACAAATTTATTATTGCTTGCGCAGAAACGACCCAGCTATTCATGACAAACAATTAACGCAGCACTAGTAAATACACTAAAATAGAAAGACGATGAAGTAGTGTATTTTATTATCTTTGGTACAAGCTCTGCAGATTTTTAGTTCTGCCATGTCAGTCCCCCCTGCGTTCCAATGTCTTCTAGCGGCATAAGCCTGTTTATCCTGAGAATGTGACCAAAATCATAGAACATGTTGGTGGAGGTGTAGATGCTCATCTCGCTAAATGTCCAGATTGAGTGTGTTCCTGTGCCAAGCGGGTCAGTCGAGTAGTGGCTTTGAGTCGATGCGGTGTACGGCGTTTCAGTGCTCCACAAGCTAGTTCTTACCGTCTTTCTTTGTTGACATATCGTATATGGCAGTTGATGATGTGTGTATACTTCGGTTCGATCAATATTATTCAAGTTATTGTATTTTTGGCGCTTAGAAGTGAAATAATTCCCGTGCCGAGATCGACTCGTGACTCTACATGTGCATAATCAGATAATCTTCCTCGCAAATATATCAGACTTCCCAATATAGGTTTATTTAGTATCCATTACATCCTCCTATACATCTCGTCACAGACTTGTTGATCTTAAAAATCAATGATGTTTTCTGGTGCGTCAGGCATGTGTAGTAATGGATCAACTCTGACAGCTTGCGTAAGTACTGGATCATTCATGTTAAGTTCCTACAGGACCGGGAACTGCTCTCTCTAATTAGCTACTTCATGACCAACTGGGAAAAATATTTCCAAGATCTTTTGAATTCACTGAAATTTTCAATCATGATAATAATGTAGCTATGAAAGATTTTTACTTCTATCATTCAATTACTCACCATTTTAAATTCTTGAATCTGATTTGGAACGATCCCCCATATCTATCAACAAATTGGAGAGAGGTCTACTGGTGCTGTTTGATGCCCCAGGTCCTGTCCATATAATTGCAGTTGGAGACTTTCATGAATTTCATTTCAGACTAATCCTGATAGTAAAAAGAATCTTGGAGACCATCTATGCATTCCAGACAAACTTGTGGCAACTATTAAACCTCACTAAAAAAATAGCTACTTCAACCATGACTGAAAGATTGGGATCGGACTGAGAAATTTCCAGCAGTGCCATGGATATGATTCTACCAAATTTGGAAAGAGCTCTCATTTTTGCTCATGTTATAGATGCCAAATTTTATATTTTTTATGTTGTGTATTATGAAAATTGGAATTTGGCTGCTCTGTTTATATTTTATTATTTAATAAACTCCAGAGCTATGTAGACAAGGCAATGGTTTTCTCCACCAACAAAGCTTTGTTTGCATTGGTGAGAACCTCTACTTGCCTTAGAATGTTTTTTTAGGAAATGGTCTGACATTTCAGAAGATGTACAAGGACATTAGCTAGCTCCAGGGTTTCTGTGAAAGAATTTAATGAGGCATTTGTAGGGATTGCAATAGGAGGTAGCTAAGTATGATACAATTTGAACAAGATAACAGTCTCAAGGCTGAGATCTGTTTCATGGTCATCTAAAAACTTTAAAATAACTATCTATGCAAATTCAAAACAACATAGAAATTAGTAATTTTCACTATTGTTGTAGTGAACTAATTTCCATAGCAAGAATTCAAAAGCATGGTATGCAATGCAAATATTGTTTTAGCTATAGTATTGCTAACTTATATGAATAGCTACATTGTAAACAAAAAGTTCCTAAACAGCTGTTGATAGATAGTTCACACATAGGCCTTAACTTGTCGCCCTGCTGTGTGAACACCCTGTCATTCTTAAATTAGCTACAACATAGTGAAATTAGCTACACTATAATTTTTCTTATGCATGTACTTTAAAAAGACATGTTGCATCTCCCTCCTCATGGCAACTCAGGGGTGATTTCTGCAAGTTGCATTTTAATTTTTTACCCAATAGTTTCAAGTGCTGGAGAAATGGGTCTTTGCTTGAATAATCACCTGGTGATATTTTGGATCATTTTTCCCATTGATTTTAGATACATGTACATAGGTGATAGCTACGTGCAAACAAAGACTTGCTTTTTTAAGTGCAGTGGTCAAATTTAGTCCTTTTCATCTTGTGGTGCTCTGATATGAGTAGCGTAGTTGTATCAATTATCAAATTTGGAGTTACCCTTGTGGGTGCTATTCTAATGAAGGTTGAATAAGGTTTAATTAGGAAAACCTAACCACATTTCTTGGTGCAATTGCCTGTGCTAAACATTGCGGATTTAATTTACTGCTTACAGGCCTAACTTGAACAAACCTTGCAAGTTTTCATAAATTTGAATTTCTACTTCTTGACAATTGTTTCTATACATATATTTTGCATGATAAAGGCACAAAATTTAGAGATTAATTTGAACATTTCTAACATTCAATAACATTTTGTGTCAATTACCATCTGGTTGTGTGAATTGGCTACTCTGCTTATCAATGGCTGGCCTATTTAACAAAGTATTAAAACAAATTAATGCTAACCATTGTTGTTTTACGTGGGTCAAACATGAATGAATGCTACCCATTGTTTATTAAATGGGTCAATGACGTCCTAACATCTTGTAGTCTCTCTGAATCTGCAATACATTCCTCATGTGACTGCTTCCATCCAACTGCCCAGGCTCTTGTTAGGCCTGTGATTGTGAAAGTATAGGCTTAAACCTTATCACAATTTTTATGGAGAGCAAGAGAAGCAAAAAACTGATGAATTTGTAAAGAACACCAGGGCTTGAAAGTTTTTGTTTTTGCATGTGACTTCCACTGTCACTAGGAATTGAACCTGGACCTCCAAGTTGAGTGGCAAACTCTCTGCAACTGAGTTATTAAGGGTGACTTATATATATAGCTATATATGTAGAT
>SDVV010019848.1:0-13438 GCA_016164225.1 Gammarus roeselii
CTCTTAGACGTTAGACTTCAGAACGAATCATCTCATTATCAACAGGCAACCTAGTTTAGGGTAACAGTCCTGTTGTTGTCTTCTTACACTTGCAAACATTTGTAACCCTAGTCATCAAACATGAACAGGACCTACACAATCTACGGTAATGTGACCGACTATCTCACTATCTTCAAAGTCTAAGGATGATGATATACTATAAAAGAGGGAGAGTTTCAACCAACTTACGGTAATTGGTCGTGGCATGTATTGGCTACGCAAATTTATAGCGCTTCAAGATGATTGAAGGAATATGTTTTTGCATCATAGTTACTCTTTAGTAGATCAAACAGGCCACTTTATGATCAACTGCGTACAAACATGATAAAACCTTTTTATTAATTGTTTGGTCAAACTATTAACTATGGTTTATCATACTGTCTTACCGGATTACGAATATGCCAAATCGACAAAAAAGGATGGTGACCTTATCTGCAGAAGGGAATAATTTCTTGGACCAAACGGCTCCTGGACAATTTCTGTCTTTTTGTTGTAGCTACAGGATACCAAACACAATGATTGTATTTGTAGAACGGGCTGTATGCAACCGATTTTCCCTGATTCCAGCAAAAAAATCAATGCCGGGTTGCTCTATACGGAAAGTTATTAGCAATGTTTAGTTGCAACAGTACCATTTGAATACGAAGTAATGAGGCTTATTTCTAACAAACACCAACGTGGATATCATGAACAGTGAAAAATGTAATTTCAATAATTTAGCACTGCGGTTGAAAACCATATTTTTATAATTTAAATAATTGGTTTTAACTTAGAATAGAGTCAATGTAAGTACAACGGAAAAGTAAAGATTGGTAACCCTAGGTCACTCGTTTGGCGTAACTTAATTAATATGGAACGCAAATGTACTCCTCGTGAATATAATGTAAGCCCAACCTCAGCTTATGCACCAGCTCATGCACCAGCTTATGTAGCAGCCTATGCATAGAAAGAACCCGATTCATCAAATTCCAAAATTGAATAACAGATAAATCATGAGATATTTTGCCAATTTCGATCATCTCCAGAAGGCTAGAAACCTGGATTATCAAATTTCTCAATAAATTGAAGAAATGGAAAATACGAAAGGAACTGGATAAACTTCCACCACTGACTAATGCCCAAGAAAATAAAAAAGCAGTACCAAGCTCCCTCGCGCTTTGGGATTCCACTTCTTAATTGCGACATCACTTCCTGGAGACGAAAAATAGAGCAGAATTGAAAACAAACCAAATAGGTACAATAAATTAATTACGTTATCGAACACTGATTATTGCACAGCTTCAATAAAAGAACACCAATCAATTCATAGTAGAGCATGAACAAAGAGCCTCTTGCTCCCATATCATGAATAGCTATGGATTATTTCATTAGTTGAAGCAAAATTGCAAGGGCAAGACTCCAGTGAAATTACGGAAAATAAAGCAAAATATTGCAGGTAGGGCAGATTTAAGGCAAGTAAGGCATAAATGTCAGTAGTGCAAAGGTTGCCTTTTTGTAAAAAGATAGTTATGAACAATTAGTTCTATGATTTCAAGAAGGGAAAAAAATTAAATGGGTACGTCCTTACATGGATCGAGAAAATTCTCATAACTGATTCCGAACGAGAGCACCCCGAAACCACCAACGAACTTATCAGTGGTGGGTGGATCCATTGTCCTCCATTCTCCAACGACGATACTCCATCCCTGTCCGCCTACGTAGTAAAGGATTTAGCGATGCATTACTGAAGAAACTCCACCAAAGTACAGGAAATCCCCCATAGAAGAGACCAAGTCCACGCTCGCAGTCAAGGGTCCACTCCTGAAGTGAAATGGAATCCACGCCCGATTCCAATGAGGTCCAAGGCCAAGCTTCAGGGGTCTTGGAGGTCCACGGTCAAGTCCAGGCTGTCCACGATCAAGGTCCAGCTTTTACATCTAATATGCTTGACAAAAAAACAAGAAGATTGAGACTATACAAAGGACCACGTCGGTAAGGAGCATAAATGAGATAATTGCGGTGGTGATAATAGGCGAGTCGGAACTGCTTGCTCGTTGCAAAGCCCGGGTCCGATACCAGCGTCTAATCGGGGCCGTAATCGTTCAGAAAAAATTGCCTACTCGCAGTCACGCTCGTGTGAACTTTCAGGGGCTCCATAACTTGAAACTAATCAAAATTGGAGTGCAAGACCATTACGTCACACTCTTCTTAAATACGAAACAGATAGTTATGTACACTAATCCTGACTTCAATCAGTGTACAGTGTAAAGCACTTTTAACTTAGAAACAGATGAGAAAATTGTCATTCCAGTATTTGGATCTGTTTAAAATACCATTTCAATTTGGTTCATTGTGGAAAATAAAATAAAATATTTGCTCTGGCAGCTAGTTCTAATAATAACACATAGCTATAAATGTAGACCAACCCCTAGCATGAACCATGTCGTGAGCATTGTCAACCTTTTCCCTTTACAATTTAAGAAAGTGAATCCAAATAAGATGTGAACGTATTGAAATCAGTGTTCAAATCACTCTAGTTGTTACGTCGAGGATGCGAGGGTCATTCGCTCGTTTATGAATAGGCTCAGAGAGGGATTAATTATGTTTCGTGACTCCAGGGCCCAGTTTGGTCAATCTAATTGCGAATTAGGATTTAATTCCGGTAATGGTGTTGCAATTCTGGCCAAACCAGTGATTTAATGATGACGCTGTGCCTGTAATCAAGTTTGACATCGAGTGAGTGGCGCTGTGGTTATTTCGACCTGATATTCCATTATGAAATAATCGCTAAAAGGATGACGCTGTATCAGTATCTGGTTGATTATGTGTAGTCTATAACAATAAAGTCATAGCTTGCTATGACCGAATTGTTGATGATGGGACGGCTATAATGCAACTCTGTCCATATAAGATCAAAAAACACCCCCGCCTACGTTCCCTCACAACCATCAACCACTTCTGGCCCAACACATGGTGTGCCCACTTAAGTCATCCTACCAATATATTACCTCCATTCCCTGATTCCCATTCATAACCACGCTCAGCATTTGTCCCTTGCACCTCTCGTCTTCCCCCCTACAAACCCTTCCCAAGGCCCTACTCTACCTCCTCGATCACATCATTCTTCAATAATGAGGAACAGAACTGAAGGCAAGAACAATCCACACTCGCATTCAATGCTCGTAGCAAAATGGCCGCCAGATCTTCAAACAAATTTAGTGAAAGTGTCGTCAAAATCATCTCACTAATCAAATGGGGGTTGTGTTGGTGTCATGAGGCAATATCAACCGATTGAGAAGGTGCCAATTCCAATGGGAAAACATGTGTAACAATTCAACCATGAGCCAAACATCGAAACCCTTTTCCATTATTTGAAACTAAAGAGGCGACCAACTTTGGCCGAATGGCATTGTATCTTTCATACAATAGCAGGATCATTGGAAAATCAAATAATACGTAACGATAAGTATAGCTAAAAGTAAATACAAAACAAAAACAATGTAGGAAGCCTCTAACTACACAGGCGGTTACCAAGCCGTCACCAGCTAAACCAGAGGTGAAACGCTCCTCTTTGTAATTGAAAATTATTATTGTGCAAACAAGGATCACAACGACAGATCGAGCGATTGAGTTCCTGTATTTCGAAGCCATAGAATCAAAAATTCTGACCACCTTCTTAGGAGAATGATAGAAATGAGACCTAATGGAAACTGTTTATACCCAAATTAAAGTGCGATGGAGTTGCCCAAAACTCATTAAGTGTAATTAAAAATATATGACCATTGAAGCAATCTTTCACTCCTCCACACTCTGGAACCGCCATTCCGGACTACAGAGTAGTGGAGCGAATCAAAACAGGTAATCAAAATCTAATGTGCAGTGCTTCAATAGGTATTCCCTATTTAAATACGACAACGATGCATCTTTATTCGCCGAAGAGGGAGACCACGTTGGTGTCACAGAGTGACACCAACTGCTGTGTAAGCTAAAAAAGGTAACCCAAATCACGAAGTGTGCGTGCTGGAAGCAACAATAATTCCATAGCATATCTAACAATATCCTTAACAGCATCCTTAACAATATCTTGATATAACATTCAAATGTAAGAAGTGTACAATCAAACTTGCATCGAAAAAAATCCTGGTAAAGAAATAATCACCTGGCATAGCTAGAATCTGATATTACCAATACCTTCATCCAGATGTAAGTAAGAATGTTTTACTTGAAAATGTTGTATGGAAAAAAGGTTGAATCATGATATCTGTGCGAAAAGAATACCACTCTACTCAAGCGATGTAAAAAGATGGTGATAAACTACATGCAGGTCCAAAAAAAATCGTTTGCACTTTGATCACTTGACAGACCACCAAAAACGAGCGCACAAATTCATGAATACATCGAAGTAAAACATCGAGGAGCCATCGCGTTGAGAAAAAAATGTACAAATTTTAAGATCACAATGACGATCAATTGAAATTTTAATATAGAACGCTAAAGTCGGTTTAATACCAACTCGACTTGCATCAGCTCACATAAACAGTGCAACAAGAACTACTCCCGACTCACATACTCTACTAGACGTCAGTAACATATCGCCCGCCACTGTCTCTAATAATGTGAAGTCCAATTCTTCATCGGAGCACAAAGAAATCTATTGAACTATTAAGATCAGAAAATAGAATATTTTACCATGTAAATCAATCGTAAAATACTAAATTATTCACCAAATTTCTTCAGATCACAACCAGGGGCAAACATAGAGATGATTGAACTAATACATTGCACTGACAATGTTACAAAGCAAGCCCAAACAACGGACATGCTTCGAATGTCCATCGTTCTGGTGAAAATCTTGTTCGATGTTCAACACGCTTCCGAGTGTTATTTATATTCATTTGTAAGTCTTGCGTGATCCAGCAACATGGAACAGCAGCTCCAACAACTCAGACGCCAAGGCTTGTCGAACAGAGCGACCGGGAATATTTGAACTGGAAAATTCCCCTCTCCCGTTAACATCCGGACAAGTTCATTCCCTGTCAGTTAACATTTAAGAGGGCTTCGTGTGAACAGAGAGTGCATTGTTCCATGTCGCTTGAGTTCGGCCTCTTTCATTGTGATGCCTTTGAAATACTAGCACGTAGTTTAATGACTGACCTTGAGAGGAAATATATTCACAGATGGTATGCAATCGCAGTGAGGAAACATTAAATGATTGCTTCATAACCTTGTTTGATTCTCTCCTATTTTGGCTGTCCGCGTTATTTTCCGAAAAGTTGAGAGCAATATCGCTTGTCTTTTCTGTTGGGGTTGGGCAAAATAATTCACCCTGCAACGTTACGATTCGTGTTTGACTGATAGAGCGGAATAGGGTTTCAGTCAATGTAATGTATAAACCTGTAATCAAAATGTATGTAATACCAATTATTTTCATTCTAATACCAGATGATGTTAGCCAAATAATATTGGATAGAGCGCTCATTGGAAATCGAAACAACATGCGCGTATTTCCAAATGCGCAGAAACTCAGATAAAATAATTAAAAAATCGTCCGAAATTTAAATAATTTTATAAATAACAATAACAATGCAATCAATATTTATACAGAAAAAGTATGGTGTAAACATATATATAATGCCATAAACGTGAACTAGAAATTAAATTAAACCATTAATTAGATTGGGACTATTTGGTTTATTTTATTTTATGAAAACAGTCGTTTACGTGGTCATCATACAGTATATTGCGGGGTAAAAAGTCATATTTCAGAATATATAGTCCGCTGCCATGGGGAGCAGAATCGTCAATGCGTAGTCTTATGCGCGAAGACCCTCTGTTGTATGCTCACATACAGACAGAAGAGCCTCTGTTGTATGCTCACATACAGACAGAAGAGTCTCTGTTGTATGCTCACATGCAGACATTCCAGGAGTTTTGCTGCCGAGCGATAAGTGTACTGAGATTTTGACCTAGCAAGCAATGTCTTTTTTTTAACAATTGTTCGGTATTTTTTTTGTTATTCCCATCATTTCAGTGCCAAAAATTCACATTATTCTTACCGGCAACTTTTTACAGCTGCAAACAAGAACCAGCGACTGGGACTGAAAGCAGTTTCTTTCGGGACATTGAATATTCGTGCTTGAGGCAAATTATGTGCATAACTTTACATTTGTAGACCTTATATTTCCTTTGTCACTTTCCTGACCAATCAACAACTTTGTTCAGGCCTAATTGGATTAGCTGGCCCTGATGATCGCTTTGCACTTTTCTACTCATCTTCATATCGTCTGCAAACGTGCTAATGTTCGAAAGAACGTTCCTATCGAGATCGTTTATGAATATTATGAAGAAAACTGGACCTAACACGGATCCTGGAGGTACTCGGCTTGTAACATCACCACATGGGGAGGAAGCTACGTTAAGAACAATTCGCTGCCGTCTGTCCGTAAGCCAACATTTTATCCAATTATTAAGCCTTACTCGAAACCGATGAAGTACAATTTACTAACTAAGCGCTTGTGAGGTATTTATCAAAAATCTTTCGAAGTCAAGGTAAATGCTATTGATTGAAAATTTTGTGTCCTAAAATTTCAATTATATTCATTTAAAAAGAAGCAGGTTCGTAAGACATGTACGATTGTGTCTAAAGCCCTGATGAGAGTTACCCACCAACTTTTTTGATTCCAAGAATTCTTTTATTTCTGCTGTCATCAACTTTTCATCAATTTACTAATGACTGAGGTGAGATAATTTGGTCGATAATTGCCTGGCCCTTTTTGTCCCCTTCATTAAAAAAATTGAGTGACGTCGGCCTATTTTGATTGAGAGAGGCAAGCACCATTTATGAGAAATTGGGTGGAAATGTACGATTTCGTATTCTGGGATGAGTATCCAGATTTTCTCAAACGTAAATACAGAACATAAAATTTGTTTAAGTAAATTACTCATGTTAGTGTCATCGGTTTCTAGCTCCCCACTGTCGCTCTCAATAGGACCTATCACCGATCTTGATGTTTTTGGGCTCTAAATATTACTAAAAAGTGAATTCGGATTAGGTTTGGCGTTCGCCGTAATCTCATTTTTACAATCTTTCTTGCTACGTGTTATGGTCTTCTTTAAAATTCTTCTGCTGACTTTTAATTCATTTATTTCCACCGTCGTCATGTGGGTGTTTTGGTTTCGTAGAGTGCTCTGCTTTTTGCGACTAAAGCTGCTGCAGTTCTCCTTCCCAGTACCTAGACTGATAGACTGCTGGCCGTCTGTGTTTACTAGGAATATGCCCAAGTTCAGTATTTGTAAGTACGGTCAGAAAATTGTTTAACGATTGGTTGAGGTCCCGGAAATGGGTTATATGCGATGTCACCAATGAGTTCCTTACGCCATCATAGTTGCTAATCTAATGTTCGAGACATTATCTAAGTCTATTTACGCTTTCACCTCCAGTTCTATCTTAAAACGGAAACAGTTATGATCGCTAGTTCCGAGTGGTTCTTCCACTTCAACGTTCGTGACATGAGAGTCGCTTGCTATAAATATAAGATCAGTGATAATGCTGCCTCATGTAGGTGTCTTCTATATTTGGGTCATGAACTTATCGTCTGCAAAAAACGTCTGGTCTCCAATCGATGTTAGAAATATTGAAGTCTCCGAGCACAATACTGTGCTGTGTTGTAACGACATCGACGAGGGTGTTGTAAAGATTGATGTCATCTGCAATCTTGTTTTTTGGGGAACGATAAACGAGGGTGATTTGACACGTTGTGTGCTCAGCGACAAATCTAATTGACATTATGTTGCGGATGCTACTAGGATTAGTGACTTCTAATGTTTGCAAAGTATTCTTTACGAGGAACAAAACTCCTCCGCCCTCTCGGCCTCGTCTATTTTGGTAAATAAGTAAGTAACCTGTAAAAGTATATTTGCCTAAATAATATCAGCTGATCAATTTCATCCACGATTATGATACTGTCATTCTGTCGATATTTTGATTCAATGCAAGGATACCTAACTCTTCGATTTTGTCTCGAACGCTTCCAGCGTTTACATAGTAACATTTGAGAGTACGGTCCTGACTTGCACAGCATCATCTTTATGTTTGGGCGGATAGATGATTATTCATTTTATAGATCATTACCATTTTATTTTAGTATTTTAATATTTCTTCTTTCCTGGGCTCTATTATTTTTTTCCGCCCGTTTTTCATAATGATGAATTTTGCATTTGTTATTATTATATAAATCAAGGTTGGATGAGACAAGGTGACCCAGGGAGGGGGGGTACTCGTGGGACCCGTGGTACTCGGAGGACTCGGGTTTTCTGGAACACAGGGGACTTGGAAGACCAGGAGAATTTGGGAGGACCCACTTGGACCCTTCTGGAGCCCTCTGGGACACTAATGAGACCCTTTGTGACCCTCTTGAGAAACTGTGGGACCCTCTGGAGGCCTCTCGTAGGCCTGAAACCTCCGCTCCCCTCTCCCAACGAGGTAAAACCCATATACGGAGGAATATATAAGTGTGGAGTGCTTGAGTAGAGAAATTAGTTACTACAGTACACAGCATTGCTGACGCAGAGGGGAAGAGCCGCGTCGAGGCTGGTCGAGGTGCGGCGAGTCGAGTTGGTCGCGACGAGCCGAAACTGACCGAAATGATTTGAGACAAGCCGAGATGAGCTAAGACGAGGGGTCTCGGGGGACCCGGGGAGCTCAGGAAGACCTGAGGGACTTGGGTTACCCTCCTGGATTCGTCGGGCTCTATTGGGACCCAAGGGACATATGTTCCCCCCACCCTATCCATTTAAACAATGAGTGCGAAATCAATAATCCGAGCAGTTTTTTTCTGCCCGTGATGGACCTGCCTTACTTTCTTCAAGATCCACAATTTTGTCGTATATAATACATAACGCCAGTGAATTTGTCCAGGAGTTTCTGTTTGTGATTTTGTGAATAAGTGTTTTTTTCTTCAGTCTGTGCTTGCTTGCGCGTGCACGGACCATATCTAGTTTTTGGGGCTGACCTGGACTGCGTAGCTGTGAACCCTGTGCCGCGTTGTGGTTGGAGTTGATGTAATCCGTGAAGCCGTAGACCTTGTGCCAATTTCGACGATACTATCTGCGCGCACTGGCGCACGTGCATATTACTCTTGGAGTTCTGAGTGGTTGGAGGTGGGGATTTGTTTCGTCTGAGTCTTTATCTTACCTGAATAACTAAATTGTACCTCTACTTAACCAGACCGTGTATCTGTAAACATTGTGTTGCGATGCTGTCTGAGCTGACTTTGTCTGTGTAGCCGTAATCCTTGTACCAGTCTCAACGATGCTACCTGTGCACACTACCGTGCGTACATATTACTCATGAAGTTTTAAATGATTGGAGGCGATAATTCGTTCCGTCTGAATCTTACCTGATTAAATTGGGTGTACTGCGGTCGACCTGGACCGCGTGGCGGTCTAGGACGTGTTGCGTTGCTGTCGGAGCCGACTTTGTCCGTGTAGCTGTCAACCTTGTACCCGTCTCGACGATGCTACCTGTACGCACTAGCATGCGTACAAAGTACTCTTGAAGTTCCAAATAATTGGAATCGGAGATCCGTTTCGTCTAAGCGTTTTTCGTATGCGCACCAGCGTGCGTCTGACATTGCTAAAATTTTCCAAAAGTCTGAACTTCAAAAGCGTTGTCTTTTTTTTCTCGCACACTGAGGCGTGCGAGCCTGCTGGAATCCATGATCATCGAGCCCTACCGGGGAGCCTATTAAACTCGCATTGAGGCTCTGGTGGAACTGAGGATTAAAAAATCATCTTAAAAGGCGTTGTATTGAAGATAGAACTTTTATTTCCGTTTACGCGGGTTGTACTAGCGGGGCAGCGACTACTGCCTCAAACTCAGATTGGATTCATGTCATGAACTCTTTAGCTACGACCTGCGGTGATGTTTTGATGGACTCTTGTGTTGGTTGTGTATATTGTGTTGGCATGAAGGAGGACATTGTGTCGCTCTGTCGGACATTGCTGGCAGAGTTGTCGGTTGGATATCGAGTAAGTGTTCCATTTATTGTCAGTGACGAGACCAGCACCAATGTTTCCTGAGGATATTTTCTAGGGTAAAAAGTCGATACCTGTTTATGCGAGCCGGGTTGGTGAAAGCAGTACTTTGAGTAGATCATCGTTTCCCAATAATTGGAGAATTCGATATTCTGAGCTTCGCAGAAAGTTGGTATGCCATTGTTAAGATATATCATCTTGCTTAAGATGTGTCTACTTTGGTTCGGATGGGACAGAATCGCAGTAGCGGATATTCGCGTGCGAATGTTTGATTTTTTTAGCATGGTGTCATATCTTTCCACGTCTTTCACGTCTGCGCCACAACTTCTTTCGACCCAACTTGAAGTATAACTGGTTAAGAAGTAGGTATCTTGTCCTTTTTGATTAAACCATCAATCACGTCAATAATTACGGTTGGGCTTACCGGGTGTTTTCAGTTCGACTCTCCCCTTCCGCTGATTAGATTTGTAAGAGGTGTCACTGTAATCAACAATCACAATCATTTTGTTCTGTATTCTGATTGTTCATTTCATCGGGCAGTACATCAAATCGGTTACGCGTAGGTAGGTTGCTCACATAGCTATGAATAATTGATGGTAAGATATTGTGGTTTCCTTTGTCTCTGATTATCAATGTGTTTTGGTTGACTGATTGAAAACACAAGTAAATGTTTTCATTTAATCTGGATGTTGTTGAAAATATGTTTTATAGAAACAAAAACAAAGTCCGGCATTAGGAAGGTCAGCTTATATGAATTTATTTGCCATTCTATTGATTGGTATCAATTCAATTTCCCACTCTGGGAAATTATTTTCTAAGAAGTGTAAAGTTAATGGTATTCATCGGCCTATCCTTTAGCACAACTGTTGCTCGTATGATAAATTTCTAAAATTATTTTGATGAATGTCTCAGAAAACATTTCTGAGATTTATTAACACGAATCACGCTTCCCAGTAAGATTTACATCCGAAATATTTTCTACGCTTTCAATATCCATTCTATCGAAATTTTACGAAATATCTCAAATAAAATCGAAACAGAAATATATTATGTATGTATAATACATAGGGTCAAAATGTATAATGTTGCATGCCTAATTCAATAAATTACAAAGAGACAATCAAACGAACGTTTTAAAAATCATAATAGTGATCTTACTTCTAAGTAGAAGTTAACTGTCTGAGTCTGCCGAGCCCAACGAGCACGAGGCGCTGTCCAGCCAAATGTCTCATTCCCAGAGGTGACCAAAAATGGTGCCTTTCCTCGTACCGTGGAGCATCGGATGCGAACAACACATATTCAGGATGTAAATGTAATCTTGCCCTATAGCCCTTGTTCTGGTCCCGACCCTCGTAAACCATGACGGTCGGTTGTGCTGACGCAATCCGGTTGCTGCACAATGCGGCTTCAGAGCGTGCTGGATGACGTAGGATAGAACGGTTTGCTGACATTTGGTAAACTGAACTGGTTAGAGTCCAAATCAGATTGAAGTGTGCTGGAATGAGCTGGTGCTTTGGAGGCTGACCGTTGATTCACGCTGCTTCACGCTGTTCCCTGCCGCCCACACACTCTGGGAATTGGTCGCTGATGTGAGATTGATGTAGCCTGTTGAAATGTAACATAATTATTAGTGATGCTGATTCACTGAGCTGTTACGGAGTGTATATTTAGAGAAAATAAATTAAGTCATGATATAATTTATATTCATCACTTTACATAACACGTAAATACTACAGGATGGATTTTTTTTCTTTTTAGTCTGAAAAAACTGCTGGGCACTACAACTGTCTGGGGCTCTAAAGCTCCCAAATAATTGATGGTCCAAAGTCTTGATCTGCGATGGAGGCCATCGACAGCCTGCTTAACTTCTCCTCATCACACAATCTTCATATTGATGAGAGTTGTCTACAATCTAGAACCTGGAATTAGATGATTAGGTTGTGGCCTAGGCATAAACCAATATAGTCCTATTTTTTTCTCTTTGGATCAACGTTAGAATCTGATACCCAAGAACAAAATTACAAACTTGGAATCTCGTGAGTTTCACAAAGCTCTTAGCACTTGTGGAACTTGATCGGCTTCATTTTCAGTTCAGTACCAAGAATTATATTATTAGTTCGCTCGCTGAAGTCAATTCTTCGATTACCGTGCCAAATGAAAAGGGTTGAATCTTCATGAATCTCTTTACTATCATGTTGATTTGCTTCTGCCGTTGTTTTGAAATATCAGAAGTGGCTTATATTTAATCTTCTTCCATTCTCAAATATTAAATCTCTGTACGAATTTGTGTTTGAAGTCTCGTGGACATTATTGAAAGACATGATATTTGGATTATTTTCAATGCATGTCCACTGTCATATATACGATAAAGTTATCCATATTGCATTGATTTTTCGCTGTTTCAAAACATACTCTCTATAAATAAGTTGTTTGATCGGAAAAAGGAGAGTGTACTAAGTTGAAGTGATAGGGTTGCTACAACAATTTTTATCATTTATCATAATCCGCAGTGATTTTATCTCAACCAGGAAAGTATCCTGGAATTAAGATGAATAATTCCACTGCAGGGATTGCGATAATGCTGGGAGGTAAGCCATTAGTCGGACTGGAATGGTTTGATGGTGAAACGTCTGTGATGCTGATGCAGAAAAACTGATGGGGCTGTGTCGTTCCATGGAATACTATCCTTAAGAGCAGAGGCCAAAAGGTAAATCGTATTGCTACAGGATATGAGGTACTGACTCAATGAATTCTACTGGTTATGAGCTTTTGTCACTAGTCCGTCCTGCTGTCATGTGTGAAAGTGTTTTATGATTAAACTGGCACGGAAATAACTGTTTATCGTAATGACATGTAATGGATGACTCATTCGATTATTGTGTTTGAGCAGCAGTCATCAAATGCAAATCAATGAATAACATCACATGTAAGGTATGGAGAGGAGCTCGGCGCAAAGGGCCAGAGAGACCATAAAGAAGACAGTAGACGACAGTTTCATAACACCTCATGCTAGTCCAGGACCTCCAGTTGCGGGGGTGGGCTTTGGATCATGAGTACATTAAACAAGTGTTTTTAATGGGTGTTGGAAGTTCAACCGTGTATGATTGATAGTCTCGAATTATTTTTCGCGCCTTTGATGCTTGGAACACCACAGAGATCTTCCTATATCGCATTCCTAGCAAGTCTCGAAGAGCCGTGTCGCCTTAGGGATGATTCGTGGATCGTATGCCCAGTAAGTCGAGAAGGTCCGTGTTGAAAGGCTCGACTGGTCGTGCTTTGTGCACCTCTTTCGAGGTAATACATCTGACGACGCCTCCATGGGTCGCTTATGTGGATAGAATTGGTGAACAATGTTGAGTATTAGTTGGGATTTTTTTTTTTTTTT
>SDVV010019849.1:0-13438 GCA_016164225.1 Gammarus roeselii
GGAGAGGACCCACAGCTGGACGACCAATCTTTTTATTTCTCACATAAGCATGAAACAGCTTACGGTTATCAGGCCTGATAAGTAAATTAGACTCGTAATTCTTCCTAAAGTGAATGGAAAAGTTTCTATAGTGCCTATTCAGCTCACTAAATATGTGTAATCTCTCAAGAGCACTGGCCGAGTTGCAACCCTCTGCCCCTCTGACCCGCTTGTATGCAAGCCATGCCTCTGATCTCTCTCGAGCAAGAGCAGGGGGCGCCCTCATAGCCAATGGGGGGCCAGAACGAACAGGCATGAGAGGTACGAACTTATCAATGAGGGACAACAAGACAGACTGAAGAAAGGAAAAATCTTCACACACCGAAGAAAAGGTAAATTCCAGCCCCCAGTCAAACTGGGACAGAGCCTCCGAAATTCTGCTATAATTCCTCTTGTGCCAAACACGTCTCTCCCCCACAGTCACCCGGTCTAGCCCCACCCCACTGAAGATATACTCCAACACAACAGGAGAATGCTCTCCACAGTTCGACTTGAACTGTGATTTGCAGAATCACCTCCATCACACAAGGTTGTATGAATGAGCCCCCAGCCAGAATAGCCATTTCGACCAGGAACACCAGCCTTGCCGCCAGCCGCACAACCTTGCCTAGCTGCCCTGCAAGATTGCAGCTCCTGTCTCTGGTTAAAAGTGAGATCCCTATGGATGAACACATGTTTCAGTTTGTGAGACTCCCTCAACCTGCTGACTGATGAGAGCAGGGCAACTCTCTGGTCTGAATCAGTAAGCCTAGCTCTATACAAGCCAGTGTCTACAATCTGATTCAGACTTCCCAATACAATGCTGTACAAATTAAGAAAACCACGTACATCAGAGAACAACTCTGTCACTTGTGCCAGGCTACTCCCTCTCTGTCCTCTTATAATAATGGACTCTTTTCTCTTAGCCCACTCTTGAACTTCACGGTTTTCAATTCTTACTTCTCCGGAGTCAACAGGTTTGGAGATCCCTGCTTGCAGTTGATCCTCTACGATTCTAACAGCATCGCAACAATTTAATACAGAACTGCCCATCACCAGAGCCGACTTGGGTGTGTTTTCTGGAAGCCCATGGTGCACATCCCTTCCAGCTTCTTCCGTTTGTTGTTCTGCTGAGTCCTTGTAGGTGCTGGCGCACATGGCTGTGCTGGCCTCTCCTGGCTTGGTGCACCTGAGGACTGGGTATGCTGAGCCCTTGGGAGGGCTGCAAAGGTAAGAATCAAGGGGATATTCAATATAGCTATTTCCAAGGTTAAGTTTGCTTTCAGAAGTGATAGATCTCTCTTGAAGGGTAGTAATGCTATTGATTAACAATTATTATTGGTTGACAGACACTCACGCACTCACGACAAGTGGATCTTGGTGGACAGCTCTCGCATCCAGTTTGAGGATGAAGAAGAAACTGAAGTATCAGATGCTAGCTAGTCAGAACACAATTCTATTGGCTCAGTTGCATCTTTTGTGGCATCGCTGCGGCGGCATCTCGGCGGCGGAAGTTCATCTAAGGACCAGCGGTGGCAAGGCTTCCCACCTACATCAGGCAGCAGTGGCCTTAAGTCTGGGTGCTTGACTGGGAGGGGTGGGCTGGATGCTGAAGCGCTGGCTGCTGGCGTGGACTCAGCAGTTCATAGGCTGCCTGGCAGGGATGTGCACTGTTCCTTCTGTAGTTCTTTTTGGTAGCTTAGTTTCTTGTTTGGTCTGCCATGGGAAATTTCACGCTGGTGTGTCTGGTCTTGTGGTAGAGGAGGATGTTGTTAGTTGTATTTTGAATGATACTGGCAGTACTGTGCAGTATTTTTGTTTCAGGTGGTTTCCAGACTGACAGTGCTGAGGGTTTGAAGGAGAAATTTGCAAAAGTTTGCTTGGCCCTGGACATCGGAGAAGTTGAGCTCATTGGACTTGTCAGGATCGGCGAAACCAGCTTGGTTAGAGCTAATGTTCTGAATTGTGATTAAAGAAGAATGCTCTTAGGTGGTGCCAAGAATTTGGGATTTGTGGATGAGTTCAAATCTGTTTTCATACAGAAGGACTTGACTTACAGACAGCAACAGAAGATTATTGCAAGAAGGGCTGCTCTTGGCGGTGGGACGGCGGCTGTGAACCGAGGTGCAGCTGGGCGTTGAGGCAGTGGCGTTGCTGATGGTCGTGCTGGGTGCCTCGGTGTTTGTGCTGATGACTGCAATAATGGTGGTTCTGGTGGTCGTGGTGGCCGCGGTGGTGGTTTCGATGGCCGCCGTGGCGGCTTTGGTGGCCGCCGTGGCGGCTCTGGTGGCCGCGGTGGCGGCTCTGGTGGCCGCGGTGGCGGCTCTGGTGGCCGCGGTGGCGGCTTTGGTGGCCGCTGTAGTGTTCCCATTGAGGGGGCTGCTGTTTGCCGCGGCGGTGCTGCGGGTGGCCGCGGAATTGGTGCTGCTTGTGTTGGTTCCATCAATTGTTGAAAGGCTCTGCAGTTGCCTGTCTCTCAGTTTTCATTGCTGAAGATTGACCAGGCAAATGACAATAGTCTTAGAAACAAAATAGATTTCATTCTTACTTGGATACTTGGAGTTTCTTTGCTATTCACAGCAGGTCACAGTGTGGTTGCCACCTAGCCCACATCCCAGGGACACTCTCCACTTGTCCTGCGGCACCAGCATTTGCATGTTGTAGCCACATCCGCCAGTTGGTTCCCGGCTTAGCGTCGCGGTTAAGCAGAGAGTTGTCCCCACAGTGAGGTATTTATCCAGTCGGCTCTTGAACCTCAAATGTTTGCTGTAGCTGTCATGATTTCATTTTAGATTTTATTTCCGAAAAAATGCTGGAGGCGTTTGTGGTTGTTACGACTTGGCTTGCAAGCTCTGTTTGCTCTTCTTTTGTTGAAGTTCATAGGTTTTCTGTTGTAAGAGGAGATTCACATACTGGAGTGTGAAAACACTGTGTTTGTATATATTTGAAAAAATTCACTGGAGTATGAGGAGGTTGATCTGGACTTGCTAATTGTAGCAGCAATTTTTCTGGTTCAACTTTATTTGTTGATTTTGGCTGCTTATAGACCTCCATCATATGGTGAGCAGGAAAATCTTGATCTGATAAGTTTGATTAGTGACTTCTGTGTTGGTCATGTTCTGGGATTTCAACCTACCCTCTGTAAAGTGGTCGGTTGAGTTGGTGCAGGAAGATAATATTGACTTGATGAATCAACTGTTTTTGGATTGCTTTGCATCTTGTGGCTTGCATCAGTGGGTGAGGGAGCAGACTTTTCTCTTGTCCAGCAACATTCTGGATTTATTTTTTACAAGCAAGCCAGATTGTGTTGGAGATGTTGTTCTGGCCTTTTTTCCAAGGTGTGCTCACTCACCTGTTATTTGTGATTATTTGTTGTCTTGGAGCCTGATGGTGTAAGACACCAAGCTCGGCAGTATTCTTGGCACCGGGGTAACTACGGCGCTATTTCTGAAGCATTGTCGAGAATTGATTGGCCTCTTGAATTGGTTTACCTGGGTGTTTGTGAGGCATATAGTGTGTTCCTCACTAAACTGAGGAGTCTGATAGACTTACATGTGCGTCTTGCTAGATACTCACCTAGGGTACCATGGTCTGTGAGGCGTCCCTGCGGGTTGAAGGTGAGAGCAAATGCGTGGATGAGTACATGGTTTCAGGAAGTTTGGCAAAAATGATCAAAATACTTTGGAGTCACTAGCTATCTTTCTTAATCTCAACGGTCAGTTTTGAACGCATGCTCTGTTCAGATGATCTCAGTACAAGAGCTACCTTATGCAACAGTATAGTGACTCCCTAATGCTGTTCCATGTTTATATCGAAAGGAAGAATAAAGGTTGTCTTGGGAGTGGACCACTTTATGATGCAGGTGGACAGCTGGTTTATGATCTACTGGAGATAGCTGAGCTCCTGTCATCTGCCTTCTCTTACGTGTATAAAGATGTTCCTCCCAGTCCTGCTCCTTTCCAGTTATTTGATGGCAAAATGAGCAAGTTTGTCATAAGGTCTCGGAATGTCTATGACGTTCTGGCCGGGCTCATGTTAGTTCAGCAATGAGCATGGATGGACTCCACTCCAAGTTGCTGAAGGAGTGAGCTGTGCAATTGACACAGCCTCTCTTTATAATCTTTAACCTTTCTCTGCAGAGTGGAATGCTCCCTGATGCATGGAAGAGTTCATTGATGATTACAATTTTTAGAAGTAAATTTAGTTATCCCCTCAACTATCGTTCAATTAGCCTTACCTCTGTTTGCAACAAATCGATGGAGAGGATTATTGCTGCTGAGCTGGTGGACTATTTAGAGTCTTACCAGCTCTTTTCTTCCAGACAGTTTGGATTTAGGAAGGCTAGATCAACAAAGGATCAGATGTTGCTGGTCTATTCGGATGTAATTAAGTCTGTTGATGATGGTTTGGTTATAGATATAGTCTTGCTTGATTCTTCAAATGCATTTGATGTTGTTTCCCATCTTATTTTGCTTCTAAAATTGCAGGCACTTGTAGTTTTTAAGGTTGTGTTGAGGTGAATTGGAAGTTTTATTCAATCTTGAATTATGTCTGTTGGTGTTGATAGAGGGAATAGTGAGCGGAGGAATGTTCTGAGCGGGGTTCCACAGGGTTCAGTCTTGGGTCCAGTCCTCTTTTTCATGTATGTTAATTCTACGATGGATGGCTTTATATCTAAGTTTGGCTCATTTGCTGATGATTTTAAAATTTATTTGCATCTCCTAAGTCATGATGTTGTTGGTGGTGTGTCTGCTTTGCAGAGAGACCTTGACAAAGTATTCCAGACTGCATCTTCATGGAATTTGTCATTGAACCCTAGCAAGTGTGTTGTTAAACATTTCAGAAGGCAGTTTGCTGGTGTGATTGGTCCCGGTGCAGAGGCTATTTACACTCATGGGGAGGCTTGTTTGGAGTTTGTCCAAGTTCATCGCCAATTGGGAGTTCATGTGGATGTTGGTCTTAATTTTCATGGCCATGTCAGAGAAGTTGTGAGACGAGCTGCTGGCCTTTGTAGTGATTTGCTTATGTCGACAGTTATAGAAGCCCAAATTTTATGGTCACACTCTTTGTGGCACATGTCAGGCCCATTCTTGATAACTGCTTCTGTGTGTGGAATCTTGGTTATGTCCAGGATGTGAAGTTGCTTGAGTCTGTTCAGAGGAGGTGGACCAAACAGGTGCATGGTCTGTCTGAGATGACCTACCATGACAGGCTGATGGCTCTTAATTTGTCCTCAATCAAAGACAAGTTACTGAGAAGTGACCTCATAAAGTATCGGGGGATTCTGTGTTGTGACGCAGAGGATTTTGATTTGTCCATTCTGTTCCAAGGGTCGCTGGATGGTAGGACGGGGGGGACATCAGCACAAACTCTTGATACCCTGCTGCTCTGTGGATGTAGCAAGGAGGTTTTTTAATGTTTGATGCATTAGGATGTAGAATGAGCTGCCTGCTGCTGTTGTCAAGTCTTCTACCATTTTTGCTTTCAAGGCAGGGTTGGCTAAGTTTATGGGGAATAGGTTGTTTGAGTGCTATTTGTTTTCATATTTTTCTGCTGGGTTGTATTTGTGCTCTGGGTTTTCATGCAAGTTGCTTTGGGTTTGTTTTCTGGAAGCCAATGGTGCGCATCCCTTCCAGCATCTTCCCGTTGTTGTGCTGCGGAGTCTTTGTAGGTGCTGGCCCCCATCGCTGTGCTGGCCTCTCCTGGCTTGGTGCACCTGATGATTGGGTATGCTGAGTCCTTGGAGGGCTGCAAAGGTAAGAACAAAGGTAAGATTGAGAAACTTTGGGATGCTTTTGGCCTTGTGAGCAAGAGCACAGTCATACATAAATTAATCACATTTATGAATGACAAAAAAATTCAAGAAAATGATCTTCCAAAATGATGTAATTGCTTGCTCTCATAATGAAATTTTTTGGGAGGAAATACAAACTTACCCTGCTGTGGTTTCCACTAATTGCACCCCATACCATCACACTGTCAGGGTGCTTTACAGTCTTGAAAGTATATTTTGGGTCATGAAATGTGAAGAGGAACTTGGGGATGAACAAGCTTTGAACCTCCCCTGACCAGCCTGTAAGTGCTCTCATCACTAAACATAACTTTCTTCCAGTCGTCTGGTGTCCACTCTTTATATTTCTTACAGTATGCAAGACTTTTCTTCTTCATAGGTTATGTTAGAATGGGCTTCTGTGCAGCATGCCAACTTGGTAGACCCAAGTCCTTCTGAAGACAATGACAAATTGTCCAGGCTGTTACATTTTCAAGAAGCTTAGGGTACTTGCTTTCAAGTTCAACGTCAGTTATGGTAGGATTTGATATCACTTCATGCGTCAGAAGCTCATCACTCTTAGGTGTAGTCTTTTTTTGGAGTGCTAGAATCTGACTTCCTCTGTGGTTTGCTGCAGGATAGCAATGGCGCCGCCTAACGTTTCAGTTGAAAAGTTGCTTCTCTTAAGACCCCAAAATCTGTGGCTACAGCAATCAGACTCCCTCTTCTCTAACAGAGCCAATGCACATGCTTTGGCTTCATTTTCAACTTTTTTCTGACCTATGGTAAGCACTGGGTGTCAAATAGTAACACCTCAAACTTTGATAAAAAGCAAAAAACATGTCCCCATCAGAGCGTCATATAGACAACCTTACTGTAAGAGCTCACAGTGTGCACTGAACATTGGTAGAGCAGAAGACGGTTGCCAGAGGTGGGCAATTGCCAGACGTAATCACCATGACTCTCCCACTTTCTTTGTGCTAGAACGACAGGTGAAATCTTTACACCCATATTCCATGTAATTTTTTTGTCAATAAAAAATAATTTAAAATGTAAAGATTGTTTTGCCAGCACTGTATAAAAATCAGACAATGGTCATTAGCTTTAGTAAGGATATTTTTATGTGTTTAGATTAATCTCAATCTCATTGTTTTTTTTTTCTGCTAATGACTTATTTTTTATCACAGAGCTTGGCTAGTGACAGAAGAAAATGGTGAAATTGTTTTCATTAAGTGTGCTGTATAAGCCAACATCTGATGTACCTCCAACATTGCTAAAAGCTACATATGATCTTCAACAGTTTGGTTTTTTTCAAAGATCTTCTGTACAAGAATTTATGGCTTTCACCACTAAAATAATCTCTGAGAGGTGTGCTGTTGGTACAAGGCAATCTGTCAAAGAACAAGGTAAGATATACAGGTTGCATAGCTACACAATTTAAAACAATTATATTTCTTGTTCTGATGAATTTAGTAATTTTGATTAAATCACCAACATTTGTAATTTTTTGTTTTTTGTGCAAGCAATGTCCAACTTCATTTGTGTAACAGCACTTCAATTTAATGTGTTGGAAATGAGCATGTTATTATTGCCTTACAAGCATTGACTGAGTGACTTGCATTTTGAATGTATTTTGGAATATCTTAGAGTACATAACCCAGAAATATTGTATTTACGATAGCTATGTATAACTACTGTTGCGACCACAAAGTGACGTAAATTCCAAAATTCTATCAACCCCAAAAAGTTAACTACAAGAAAAATTAGGTAGCCAAGTTATGCCACTTAACTGAGATGATTCTCCCAGGGTGGAAAAAAAAAACTTTTTTTTCCTGGAGGAGGGGGGGCAAAATATTTTTTTTTTTATAATTGAGTTTTATTGGAGAAAATTTAATTTAATTGTGAAAAGTTCAGACTTTTACTGCCAAATAGTAATAGGGGCCAGGCATGTTGGCCATGGAGACTGGCTTTTACAAAGTTGAAGGAATATTTTATAAGGTCAGTTGATAGTTATAATTTTGCAATTTGAGATCTTTTTATTAACTAACTCAAGTGTTTTTTTGTTTGTGAATGTCTTGGAGCCTGATGGTGCAAAACACCAAGCTCGGAAGTATTCTTGGCACCGAGGTAACTATGGCGCTATTTCCAAAGCATTATCAAGAATTGATTGGCCTTTTGAATTTGTTGACCTGGGTGTTTGTGAGGCATATAGTGTGTTCCTCACTATGCTGAGGAGTCTGATGAACTTACATGTGCCTCTTGCTGGAGACTGGTATAGGGTACCATGGTCTGTGAGGCCTCCCCATGGGTTGAAGGTGAGGAGAGCAAATGAGTGCAAGATTTCAAGAAGGAGGTTTGGCAGAAATGATCGAAATACTTTGGAATCACTACCTACCTTTCTTGATCTCGACTGTCAGTTACAAAGTCATGCTTTGTTCAGGCGATCTCAGTACAAGTAATACCTAATGCAACTGTATAGTGACTTCCCAAAGCTGTTCCATGCTTATATACAAAGGAAGAAGAAAGGTCTTGGGGTTGGACCACTAATGCAGGTGGATAGCTGGTTTACGATCCACTGGAGATGACTGAGCACCTATCATCTGCCTTCCATGAGGTATAAAGAGAGGATGTTCCTCCCAATCCTGCTCCTTTCCAGTTATTTGATAGCCAAATGAGCAAGTTTGCCATAAGGTCTTGGAATCTTCATGACGTTCTGGTGGGGCTCAATGTTAGTTCAGCAATGGGCATGGATGGACTCCACTCCAAGTTGCTGCAGGAGTGTGCTGTGCAATTGACACAGGCTCTCTTTATAATCTTTAACCTTTCTCTGCAGAGTGGAGTGCTCCTTGATGCATGGAAGAGTTCATTGATGATTCCAATTTTTAAAAATATTCTAGATATGATCCCCTCAACTATCGTCCAGTTAGCCTTACCTGGGTTTGCTGCAAATCGATGGAGAGGATTGTTGCTGCTGAGCTGGTGGACTATTTTGAGTCTTATCAGCTCCTTTCTTCCAGACAGTTTGGATTTAGGAAGGCTTGATCAACAGAGGATCAGATGTTGCTGGTCTATTCGGATGTAATTAGGTCTGTTGATGCTGGTTTGGTGGTGGATATGACCATGCTTGATTTTTCAAAGGCATTTGATGTTGTTTCCCATTCTATTTTCCTTCTGAAGTTGCAGGCACTTGTAGTTTCTGTGGTTGTGTTGAAGTGGATTGGTATTTTTCTTCATTCTCGAATTATGTGTGTTGGCGTTGATGGAGTGAAAAGTGAGACGAGAGATGTTCTGAGTGGGGCTCCACAGGTTTCAGTCTTGGTTCCAGTCCTCTTCCTCATATATGTTAATTTTTTGACTGATGACCTTTTATCTAAGTTTGGCGCATTTGCTGATGATTATAAAATTTATTTGTATCTCCAAAGTCATGATGTTGTTGGTGGTGTGTCTGCTTTGCAGAGAGACCTTGACAAAATATTTCAGACTGCAACTTCATGGAATTTGTCATTGAACCCTAGCAAGTGTGTTGTTTTACATTTCAGAAGACGTTTTGCTGGTTAGATTGGTCGCGGTGCAGAGGCTGTTAACACTCTTGGGGTGCTCGTTTGGAGTTCGTCCTAGTTCATCGCAATTTGGGAGTTTATATGGATGTTGGTCTTAGGTTTCATGGCTAAGTCAGAGAAGTTTTAGACAAGCTGCTGGTCTTTGTAGTGATTTGCTTAGGTCGACAGTTAATAGAAGCCCAAATTCTATGGTCACACTCTTTGTAGCACATGTCACGCCTATTCTTGATTACTGCTCCTGTGTGTGGAATCTTGGGCATGTCCAGGATGTGAAGTTGCTTGAGTCTGTTCAGAGGAGGTGGACCAAACCGATGCATGGTCTGTCTGTGATGTCCTACCATGACAGGCTGATGGCTCTAAATTTGTTCTCGATCAAGGGTAGGTTACTGAGTAGTGTCCTCATAAAGTATTGAAGAATTCTGTGTTGTGACACGGAGGGCTTGGATTTGTCCATTCTGTTCCAATGGTTGCTGGATGGTAGGCCGCGGGGACTTCAGCACAAACTCTTGATGCCCTGTTGCTTTGTGGATGTGGCAAGGAGGTTTTTTAATGTTTGATGCATTTGGATAAAGAATGAACAGCCTGCTGCTGTTGCCAAGTCTGCTACCATTTCTGCTTTCAAGGCAGGGTTGGCTGAGTTTATGGGGAATAGGTTGTTTTAGTGCTAGGGTCCTGTGTTCCCAGTCGTGTTGGCAAGTCTGTGGTGTGACTCGTCCTTTTGTTTGTTTCTGTTCTTTTTATGTATGTGTATATATTTGCTTTCATGGTTTTCTATGGGGTTGCAATTGTGCTTTGGGTTTTCCTGCAAGTGGTTTTGTGTTTATCTGGAAGCTAATGGTGAGCATCCCTTCCAGCATCTTCCGGTTGTGGTTCTGCGGAGTTTTTGTAGGTGCTGGCGCCCATGGCTGTTCTGGTCTCTTGCACCTGACGACTGGGTATGCCGATCCCTTGGGGGGGGGCTGCAATGGTAAGAATGAATGATGAATGACATGAGTCTTGGCCATGAGTCATGATTCAATAAGTCACAAAATTGATTAGGTTTATTGTTAATATTAGATTGGCTTGGGGAGGGTCCCATATGGGTCTTTAATTTCTTGAGTATTCAATATCAAATAATAATAATTACAGATTCCTAATTTCCTATAGCTACTAGCCGACTAGGTGTAGCGTACTAAGTATAAACCTTATAATGCATAATAATCAAAAATACTCATCTTTGCAGCCCCCCACAGCCCCAACAGCCCCGCCAACACTCACGCAGGCATGGGAGGCAGTACACCTCAGCGCGCCAGCAATCAAAATGAACAGCACGGTACAAGCACTGCAGCAGGACGCTGGTCGGAATACGCTCAATAGGTCCAAAGAAAACAACACAATGAAGACTGTCAACAACTGCACACAACCGTCGACAACAAAAACAAAGCAACAACATCACATCAATTTTAGTCTAGCGAAACTCATACAACACTGCCCCCAATTCCTCCGCCAGGGCCCTCTTGAAGCCGCAAAGTGAATCACACTGCACCACATCAGAGGGCAGCCGGTTCCAGATCTGCACACAACGAGAATAAAAGAATCTCCGTTTATAGTCCAGCTGACAGCAAGGAACCACCAGCTTGAAAGGATGACCACGTGTGCCAACATTCGGAGCTCTCTCAAACAGAGTAGACAAACCTGAATCAACAGAACAATGAAAAATCTTCCAACACTTCACAAGATCAGAACGCAACAACCTCCTCCTCACAGAAAACAACTGCATTGCTTTGAGCCGCTCACCATAGTCCACTCCACCCAGCCCATCAATCTCCTTGGTCCACCTCCTCTGCACAGACTCCAACAGTCTCAGATCCCCTAAATATTCCACATTCCATACACATGAGCAGTATCCAAGATGGGTCTAATGTGAGTAATAAATAAAGAGACCATGAAAACAGAACTCCTATTGACAGTAGAGCGGAGCAGACTGGTCGCCAGAGTGGAAGCCTTTCTTACAACACTCCTCACGTGGACATGGAACCGCAGCCATGAGTCAACAAGCACTCCCAAGTCCCTGAAGGAATCGACAAGCTCAAGTACCACACCATTCAAATAATAAGCAGTTCTATCATCAATCTGCTCCAATTCAAGACGGCCCTTGTAAAAACGCATAAAGACACACTTGTCAATGTTCAACAAGGGATTCCATGACAACGACACAGACTGCACCAAATTCTGATCCCTCTGTAAGGAAGACACACCCAGGCAAACTGCTTGTACATGGCAGGGGAAACTCAAATAAAGTTTGAAGTTGTCAGCAAAGGCCTTCCACTCACAAGCCACACCTGCTGCAACATGATTGACATATAGCAGGAACAAGAGCAGACCCAGCACAGAACCCTGGGGCACACCACTTGTCACCTCTTGGAAGTCGCTGACAACTCCCCCCACAGAAACACACATTCGCCTTCCCATCAGAAAATTACAAATCCAATCTAACAGTCCATCCGGAATACCCACACATCTCAGTTTGTCCAACAAAACTGAGTGACTGACCACATCGAACGCTTTAGAGAAATCCAGAAAGACCACATCAACAACCATTCCTTCATCTACCCGATCAGCAACCTCACCATAAGCAAGCAAAAGTTGGTCTTTGGTGCTCCTTCCAACCCTGAAACCAAATTGGCCCTCAGACAAAATGCCAGAATCTTCCAGAAAAGACACCAACTGGGACACAATAACCCGCTTGAGCACCTTACAGCATACAGAAGTGAGACTCACAGGTCCGTAATTGAGAGAATTACTTCTTGAACCAGACTTGAATATAGGAACAACACGAGATTCCTTCCAGGCCTCCGGTAAAACTCCCAGGTCCAATGATTTTGCAAAAATCAGAGACAAGGGCAATGACAGCTGCCAAGAACATGACTTCAAAACACTAGGGTGAATGCCATCAGGTCCAGGGGCAGAAGATGAGTCTAAACCAGCCAGAACCTGGGAAACTAACAGCCTAGTCACACAAATCCCACTGAATTTTCCAGGAAAAAAACTGATGTGGGGAAGGGCTGGCAGGATCAGCATTCACAAAAACAGACTTAAATGAGTCTACTATCAGCTGACTCATGTCTCTCTGACCAGCAACAACCTCACCAGATGGAAGCTTCAGAGGACCAACAGAAGGACAGCCCTTCTTTCTTCCTCTGATATAGGGGTGAAACATCTTGGGAGTAATAGAGAAGTTGTCTGCCAATTTCTGCTCATACAGACACTGGCTGTGGTGTGAAAAATTTCTGTACTCAAAATTAAGCTCACGAAATCTCTGCGAGGACGCCACCACCTCTTCATGCCGCCTACCAAGCTCCCCCCTCAAAAGCTTATACTGCGCCCAAGCCCTAGATCTACTGGTCATCAGTTCCCTAGGAGGGCCCCGCAACCAACTTGGTCAAGAAGCAGAGTCTTGAGTGGGCAAAAACCTGTCCTTAAGAGAATGGACAACTGTCTGAAACAAACTATAATTCTCCTCCACAGTGCCATTCAAAAACTCGTAATGCCAGTCAACACCCTCTAAAACCTCTCTCATGCTCCTGTAATCACCACAAGACCACATAACTGATTTCAAACCAGGATCCCCTGCAACATCATTCATCTGAAAGATATACTCCACCAAGACAGGGCATGGTGGCAACCCCGGAAGGGGAGGCAAAACTGCCTCAGAAGACACCCGATCCTCCTCCGTAGTCAAAACCAGATCAAGAATGCTACCCGAATCAACAAAAGTACCTTCCCTCACTCACTGAGTGAGTCCAAGCAGGACAAAACAATCAAGAAACTGGGAATCAACGGGAGGGATATAATTATTAAAAACATCTGCAGACCAATCCATTGAAGGCAAGTTAAAATTCCCAAGAACAACAACCTCTCTGCCAACACAAAACTCATCAAAATGGTGATTTTTCATAAATTCTGTGCACATATCGAATTTCTATAAGTAGCTGATACGTACTAACAAAGACCTGCTCTTTCAAGCCCCATAGTCAAACGGTGACATTTCCGACGTCTTGGTGCCCAAAAGAGGGGTGCGAGCAGTCACCCCGTGTTTCCAACTGCGGGG
>SDVV010019850.1:0-13438 GCA_016164225.1 Gammarus roeselii
ATAGCTTCTCCTCCGAATCCGCAACCAGGGCCGTATCATCAGCAAATAGCAACTGGCTCAACTGCCAACGCCGCCCATTCGCTTCCAAGAGTTCCAAGTCACGACCCAGCACACTTGCGTTCAACTCCCTAACCACTCCATCCATATAGAGGTTGAACAGCCAGGGAGACATCACGCAGCCTTGTCTCAGTCCCACTTTCACTGTGAACCAATCACTCACCTCGCTCCCCACTCTGACACATGCTCGGCTGTCAGCATAGAAACTCTGTACAGTTCTATTAGAACTGCACAGTAAATACAAATCATTTGAAAGCAATAAAATTCAGTTTTTAAAATGCAAGATGTTAAAAAGTTCAGAGCAATAAATTAAAATTAAATCTAGTTTGAATTTTCCCTTTCCAAACGAGCTACATCAGCCCGCTACTATGTGTTAAAAATTTGAGATTCAAGGTTAATGATGCAAGTAATTTATTTTCATGCTGTACTGCTTGCTAGCTCTTTCCCTAAACATGATTGCTCTGGCCACAAGTTTTAAATCCTTATACAATACGATATTGACCATTTGGCCTACTGTGATTGGAAGCACTTGCTGATCCTTGTCTAAACTATGAATCAAATTTTGCTCTATTCCTTGAATGATGTACTGTAATGACATACTCAACATCAACATTGCTAATACTATGTCAATAGTAAACCATTCACAATATAACTATAATATGTTTCAAGAAAACTAAACAACTGACAATGCTATCAGATTCGACGACAACAATTCTATTTCATTTGTTATCAAATAACGTTAGTCAACTATCGTAGGAACGGCTTCAAAATCACAATCTTTGTGCTTGAAACAAACTTGGTAGCTATAGGACACTTGTCAGAACACAAGTCCTGCGGATACCAGTCCAAGTTATCAACTCTTCAAACAAACCATTCCAATGCAAACAACCAGTGATGTCATCGCTGGAAAAACTTCACTCCTCGCCAATACTCAGTCCTCAAGGACTGATGAAATCACTGTAAATGTACATACGTGGGATCTAGTCTTGGCGATGGCTGATGAAATCACTGTTCATGTACTATATGTTATGCAGATGGACCTTCTTTAAAATTTCCTGTTTTTTTTTACAACATCCCTGCACCGAGATTGTATGTTTTATAGTATGGATTTACACATTTGCATCTCCTCCAGACGTTCGGCTGTAAACATACAACCATAAGAACTTACCTGACTACATACAATTTGATTCAAATGAAGTTTAAAAAAAACTCCACATTAAAAATAAGGTCTATCTTTGTAACCGCTAGTACATACGCGGGATCTAGTCTTGGCAAGGACTGATGAAATCACCGTTCGTTTAGATACGTTTCCCATTGAAATTGTTGGTACAGTTTTTCTCAAACCATTGTAGTCTTGTTGACACAAAGGGTTGACTGCAATAAGATCACTTTGGTGAAGACCTATGTAGCTACCAACTGACAATTGACTCCCCACACATTGGTAAACACTGGAGCCTTCAAGGCAAGCAACACATACATCAAGAAAAATGTTGAGGCAACGAAAGTTGCCAACGTAAATGTGTAGATATTGAGTAAATAAATTATGTTTGTAGTCGTCTTTCAAAATGCAGGTAACCTTTTCAATCAGCTCTGTTGATAAACCTTTAATAACATTCAAGTCTAGAAACGTGATTTTTTTATATCAATAAATGCTCTTATCCAAGCTTGCATTCAAAATATATAAAAAAATCAAGTTACTGCAACCACTATCACCAGTGCCATGAAGTCTGAGAAACCAGTGATGCAAGGTAGAACTGCATAATCACCTACTTCACATGAAGATAACATGACAAAACGCAACCAGAACAATAATAGTAGCTTGCTATGCATTGTTATATGTATAGACATACAGCCGTTTCCCCCTAGTTAGGGGGGTGGCTAAGTTAGGCAGACACAGAGGGGGGAGGCGCCCTATCTCCCCGCCACAAGCACGCCGTGCCCCTGCCGAGGCTCGAACTCGCAACATGCAGCACCAGAGGCTGACACTGCAGTCAGATACGCTAACCACTCTGCCACGGCGGCCATAGAGCATTGTTGCTGACCAAAATTTAAAATTAATGCTCGTAATCTTGAGATGTGCTTAATTAGGACATGAAACAACAATATTTTTCCATAAACATAACAAGAGAGGCTTTCACAATTTCAATTTCATGGTGTTTCAACGTGTCATGCCACCAAGCCAGAATAGGTGAATCACATGTAGCTAATACACAAATAATAAAATATTTAAGCATTGTTAGAGTAAAACAGTATTAAAACCAAACATTGAACTACACAGCCAATCTATTCTCATAATTGAATATCAAATATGGAAAGATGATTCATTTGCTGTCTTTCAGCTCACCAGAGATTGAATTCGAAATTGACAAATTCTTAGAGAGACAGCAAAAGAAGAGAGATTATAAGCAGGGGTCCAATGCATCAGTGTAAGGAAACTCTCATATGAGAACCGCATAAATGTGAAGAAACCAGGAGGTTGAGTCCCCTAACACAGACACTATATAGCTAGAGAGTAAAGGCAGGCTATATTAGTTGTGTAGCAATGTACAGCTGAGTGCGCATATAACGATCCACCAGGCTATTTAGAAATCTTTCACAAAACACAGTCTGGTTACCCATATTTCTAGTTGAAAAAATACTTCGTTTTGGTTGAATCATACACAAACAAAATCTGGCAGGTAAAATTTAACACAACTGTAGCTAAAAATTAACTGATCAACAAAGCATCAAAAAAATTTAATTGGTAGCTACCAGGGGGATGCTGGTTATCTTGAATATAATAACCAAGAGTAACAATGGATTGCACACAAGGCAATGATACAAAGCTGCAATAAGCAGGCAAACAATGATGCAGGTTAAAAAAAGAAGCTGCAATAAGCAGGCAAACAATGATGCAGGTTAAAAAAAGAAAAGAAATTATTTAAAAATCTCAAATACTTTTTCAGCCATTGACATGCTGTACAGAAACCTTTTGTAGGTGGAAAAAATGGAGCTTCTACTAGCCACCTTTTAATCTGGCACGTAATACAGGTAAGCAAAATGTGATCTAAAATAGCAACTAATCAAAGAAACAATAATGCAAAGGTTGAACTAAGAAGGATCTAGGAAACAACATGCCACAGAAAGGCAACACAGAATTCAATCTAAATATGCAATGAACTAATTTGAAGTTAACGTCATGGACTAGTTTATACACAGTTACATCAACAAGTGATAGCTACTATTGTCGAAATAGTGATGTAGCAACAACAAGGCTTTTCAGTGTGCTGCTGTGTTTACATAGCTAGAATATAAGCTAATTAATGAAAGCAATCTACACATGTTTCTTGAAAAAATGTCTTAGTCCCTTAGGGCAGCAAAGCTACAGCTAGGTCATCCATATGATGCAATTTGGCGATTCTGGCAGCATCCGTCTGTCTGAGCGCCCTCTTGGCGGGTGGTGAGCAGCGCACAATCATGCAGAGCATGTCCTCAAGAGCAGTCTTAAGCCCGCCCTCCACGCCATCTTCCCGGACCTGCCCCAAAGTCTGCACCACCGTCTGTGGCCAATCGCACTCTAGCAAAAAGTCACACAGCCATGGAATCTGTGCCAGCAGCAGCATCAGATTATGCATTCCAAGGAACCATAGTTCCATCAAGTCATTCCACAGTCTATGATATTTTAGAGATACAACAAGTGTGGCATAATCCTGACTTTCTTCAACGTTGTGAGCATCCCATAAGAATCTTACTGTACTCTGCACAAAGCGGAAAATACCGCATTTAGAGTTCCTAACATTTTTGAATTGATGTTTGAGAATCATTAACCCTAAAATGCACAGGTTACCACACAGGGGCAAATAGGCACCATCCTGAGGAACATCTGCCACAAGCACAAATATGAGGCTGAGCAGGCTCAGGTACAAGGATTTAGTTTGGACTTCCAGTGGAGAGGTGACAACAATGTTCATGAAGATTGAGCAAAGTGTAACTAGCGTATCACAAAGGGATTCCACATGAGCGGTCACAGAGCTCGCAAAACCCTCAGCACTTTTATCTGATTTTGAATCAATGTATGATTGTAAAGCTTCAGCTTTAAGAACAAAATACTCGATTAAGAGATCTTCAATGCCTAGTTCAATAAGAGAAAATCTTGGCTCATCTTCAGCAGTTAAGTGGCACAGCCCAGGCAGCAGAAACCTCAAGAGGTCAGGGAGCTTTTCACAATGTTCAGAGCATTTGACTTTCTTACGTCTCACTCTGCTAACCTTCTTATTCCACTTGAAGTTGTAACGAGCCATACCTACAACCAAAGGTAAAATTTCATAAACTTCTTCTTTATTGGCAGCAGTCTCTTCAGCCAGCCAAGCACCCAACACTCTAATAGTAGCACAGACAAACATTTGAGTAGCCTTGTTGCTTGTGTGAACTTTCTCCTCAGTAGCATCTTTCAGGAAGATCAACACTGCATTGAATGCCCCTTTTAGTGCTGCATACAACTGCTGCTTTTGTTTTTCTTCCATTTCCAAGGCTCCATTGACCAAGAATTTTATGGCATTTTCAAGTATTGAATAGCATGACACTGTCTGAGAGCCCAGTTCGACCGCTTCCTCAAAAGTTTTGTTTTCCAAGCTCATGCGGACTTCAATACAAGCAAAGTGAACCATAATAAGCAGCAGCTGGTGACCTTTGCTACCCCCTGCAACTACCCAGGTGGCACCCAGAGAATCTAGAGCAGCAGCTCCCAAATTTAGACCCTGGCAGCGCTGGTCTTTCCCCAGCTTGCTGAGAAGTATGTCACACAGACCTTTGTGGATCAGCCTCTGCCACTCGTAGCCATCATCACCAGGCACAGAGTCAGGCATGCTATGAAGCAGCTCAGCAAGAGGTGTGCACAACTCAAATTTGCGTTCACTTTGGATAGAACTGAACTCTTTGCATGCATGATCTGCTAGTTTTGTGAAGGCTGCTGGGGCCTGCAGCCACGTGCTGGGTCCTTCAGCGCTCATTATCTGCATTAAAATATTTAGTGAATACTGTTGACAAAAGTTTTCTAGAACATAAACGTCCACCAAACAATCAAGTCCATTTTCTTTATTAAGAGCTTTAACACCAGATTTGTGGGCAACAATCCCTGCAAGGCATTGGAAAGCATCCTGGATAATAGTTAAATTATTTGCATGGAGCTCCAGATCTGATATAATACTTAAAAAATCTGGAATAAGGCAGTGAAAGAAAGATTTTCTATGATCAATTGTAACAAAGTATGTTAAAATAGAGAGAGCAATAGATTTGAACATGGATGCTTCTGAACTTCTAGACTCATCTCTGATTAAACCTGTTAGGAAATCTTGACCAATTGCATCAAATAATTTGATTTTAGCACCATCATTGAGAGTTTCAGCTTTGAGCACTTTGGTGACCATAAGCAAGGCCACAATCTTTGTCTCTGTGGTTATGGCCTGTTCAAGAGCAAATACACAGCGAAGTACAGCCTCAGTCAATGCAGCTTCTTTAGGTGCAGATGGCGAAGGACTGCCGGAAATGTTACCCTGAGATTCCAAGAGAACATCACTTTCTTGCTCCTCAGGAGTGGCTGTGGTATCATCTTCATTGTACATCCGCAGCGAAGAATCAGTAATTGAGGTACTCTTGAAATTTTCCATCTTGAAAATATGTACACTTTCTTCCTACAACAATAAAAGGAGAAGATGAATTACACTATTCAACTATGTGGATGAACTTATGATATTAACAGGCAAAGATAAAAGATAGGTACAGCAACCACAGCATCTAGTTCTAATGAAAACAGGACAGGTCTAGGACCAACAGTGTTGGTATTTAGGTAAATAATAGCATCTACTAGCGTCAGAATTGGCTCGATAATGGTGTTTGGCAAGCCATGGTACCATGCAAAGTTTTTTTTATGGGTCATAATAACAAGTCGAAATTTTATGTGCTTACGGGCATACCAGAAGTTAAAGCTAAGGAGTGTTTACATGAAATAATCATGGTGGTTATGTCTCCTTTCAGAGTTGTTCCCAACTGCAAGTATAGTGTGAGAAACTAGAATCTGAACCAAATACAAGTTCAAAGAGAATGATCATCCAATAGGTATACATGCATTCTGAGTCATATTGGGCTTCAACATAGCTTCAGGTTATGTCAAGTTTTTTCCTGTTTTGTGACCAAAACTAGAGAATAATTCACAATCATATTTAAATTTATTTCTAAATTTTTCACTGGTTCCCAAAACCTGGGTGACTTTGGCTGCAGCTAGTGTAGAAATTGTTGAGTAGACAAGATTCTTCTATCCTTTGTATCTCACCTTTGTAGCCCCCACAGCCCCATCAACAGGGCAATGCAGGCATAGGAGGCAGTTTACCTTGGCACGCCAGTAATCAAAAAGAACAACACCGCACAAAAACTGCAGCAGAACACTGGTCCGAATACACTCAAAAGGCCAGGGAAGAATAACACTCAAGTAAGCCAACAATTGCACACAACTGGTAGAAACAAGAAAAAAATTCAAAATCATATCTATTATGTTCAGCAAAACTCATACAACAACCCCTCCCTCCCCTCCCCAACTCCCCAGTCAAGGCCTTCTTGAAGCCACAAAGGGAATCACACTAAACCACCTGTACACAGCATGAATAAAAGAGTTTGCAATTATAGTTGTCTTACAGCTGGGAATCACCAGCTTGAAAGAATGCCCACTTGTACCAATATCTGGCTCTCTCTCAAACAGCAACAGAGCAAACAAACCTGAATCCAGGGAGCAGCGGAAAATCTTTCAACACTTCACCAGATCCAAACCCAACAACCTCCCCTTCACAGAAAACAACTGCAAAGCTCTGACCCGCTCTCCATTTTCCACACCACCCAGCCCATCAATCTCCTTGGTCCACCGTCTCTGCATAGAATCCAAGTCTCAGATCCCCCAAATATCCCACATTTCACACACATGAGCAGTAGTCCAAGATGGGTCTTATATGAGTAACAAACAAGGACACCATGAAAACAAAACTCCTCTTGACAGTCGAGCAAAGCAGACTGATCGCGTGTGTGGAAGCTTTTCTAACAGCATTCCTCACATGGAGATGGAACCGCAGCCTTGAGTCAACAAGCACTCTCAAGTCCCTGCAAGAATCGACAGACTCGAGTGACACCTTTCAAATTATAAGCAATTGCATCACCAAGCTGCGCTAATTCAAGACGACCCCTGTATAAACACATATAGACACACTTATTGATGTTCAACAAGAGATTCCATGACAGTGACACCAACTGTACCAAATTCAGGTCCCTCTGCAAAGAAGACACATCCAGGCAAACTGCTTGTGCATTGCGTGGGAAACTCAAATAAAGTTTGAAGTCGTCAGCAAAAGCCTACCACTCCCAAACATCACCTGCTGCAACATGATTGACATACAGAAACAGACACTAGGCCGCATCCCCCAGAAAGGGGGGTGGCCGGCGGCAAGGCGCACCTAACACCCTCATACACTCACACAGCTTAGCCCTTTTGTGCTAAAGGGTCCGGCCGGTAACCCCGCAACATACACTCTGGGTCACGAGTGCAGTCCGAGGATCCGTTGTTGGCAGCAGGGCCCAAAAGTTTTCACTGGTTTACCCCTCCCCCTCCTCGCGTCACGATGGCTGGGCTCCCATCATCCACGACCATTCCGACAACGGGATGACAGGAGCGGGAAAGCACATCAGAGAAGCGTCAAAATCAACCATTCTCCACTCACGCCTGTTCATTGCACTCGCTCTTGCTACTTCCACATTCATGTCTCTCCTTCCTAAAGCCTGCTTCACACCATCCATCCACCCAACCTTTGGTCTACCTCAGGCCTGCGACCACTCGCCTCCACATTCATCACCCTTTTCACCAATCTCCCTTCATCCATCCTCTCCAGGTGCCCAAACTATCTCAAAACACGCGAATCCACTCTGTCCTCCCCAACTTCTTCAACATCCCTGTTCTGATTCGAACCACGTCGTTGGTGGTTCGACCTTCTTCTCTCCTCAACCTTCTTCTCTCCTCTGCTCTCACCCCACAAGTCTCAGCTCCGTTGTTGTGGGATGTCCAACTACTTGTGTTTGGTCATCTCGCATTTCCCTAACCCATGTTTCTCTATCTCTCACTCAGACGGTTGTAAATCATAATAGTGAAGACCAGTATTTACCCAGAGTAATGAAAAGAAGCTTTGCGTTTCTCATCGTCACTATCATCCTGCAGTCACCATCACCAATCAGCCACCACTAGGGAATCTGTGTGTAGAGGCCTGCAAACTGCAGTGTCGTCTGCCTTTTCTCCACAGTGCTAGGAGTTAGGGAGAAAGGTGAGGTTAACTGGTACCTTATAGTGGGCCCTTCATTTATTATTCTTTCACCATCCAGAGACAAGTTTCATACTTTATTCATGTCCTGCAGACACTGCATTAGGCATTTGATGAGATCAGTCATGAAAGTGATTTCTTGTTGATTTTGACTTATTCAATTAACTGCCTATTGAACTTCGGGTCCATTCCATGTTTTGTCATGATGGATAAATCACAGTGATGTTCAGTACAACCTCATTATTGGACAGGCAATTAGCAGATGCCTGACATTTAGTTCTGAGGGCATAACCCCTATTTTTGAATATTCAGGTGTCATCTACTGATGATAACCTTGTTCATTTCTTTGAGTTATTCATGGTTGGCAGCTACCCATTATGTATGTTTAGCTGACCATGTCTTCTTTTCACAGAGGCACCTTCAAGACCCAAACTCGACAACACTTTATTGCGCGCTTCCGCTTGGTAGAACTGCAATAGGTTCGTTTGGAGCATGGACCCCTGTTGAGGCAATTTTAACCCTCTGAGCTACCAATCACTGCCGATGTCAGAAGTACTGTTCAAAACTAAAGAAACAGTGTAGTTAATGCCCTTTAGATTGATGTAAATAAATAATGTATCAGAATTGCACTCATTGTAGTCTAATTTATACTGATGCTCCTGTGGGACATTCAGAGCCATCAAAACATTAGGGGTCTTCAATAGGCTAGTCTTCTCTGCACCCTCCGTATAGCCTGCAACAAGGTTAGGTGCCTTTACCAACTGTTGTGTCCTGCTGTATCCACCAGCATTAATGACCAACGTGGTTTTAGGTAGTCTTTACCCAGAACAGAACCTCAGAATCTGGTGGCTGTTCTGGGCTGAGATATCAATTTTCTACAGCTACTCAAGGACGGTGCTCTTCTAGTCTGTCTCAATCATCTAGCATCTGCCTATTCACAGTCTCAGTGAGGTTTATCCCCTATCTCCCTAAACCATTTGTTAATTAGGAAGAGTTCGCTATCACCCTTGGTCATATATTGACAAGGTAAGTTGATGCTTGTGGAACAGACCTGTCGTTACATGGGCAGGGTCTGGAATATATAGTTAGGCCTGCCATGCACAGAAGTGCCATTACATTGGTAAGGCAGCCTTGTAGTATTTCTGACCTGTCATTACATTGACAGAATAGGTCTGACCAGCTAGGCCTGCTACCAATAGCAGAAGTGTCATTATATTGACAGAGGTAGAGCATGTTGTTATTCTGGACCATCATTATACCGGCATTTAGCTCAGGCAGCATATAGGGACCTAAAACTGCGTCATACCCCAAAATAGCATTTGCCAAGGAAAATAGCATATTCTGTACATGGCATAATTTCAACAATTGTATCATAATATTGGGTGGCACATTTCTTTAAAATAATTAGCATAGGAATTAGCTGAACATTTGGCCAATAATTTAGCATGCTATCTGGTCAACCAGATTATTATTGTTGGGCTACTTGAATAGAACAGTTCATGTCATTAGTTCAATTGCAATTTTGTTTATGGCATTTATTGATAAAGAGCTGATATATAGTAATTCATTGTGATGCCTGGTTGATATCATAATTATCTTCTGGCATTACAAATTTAGCATGAGAAAAATCACAGTTGTATTCTGAGGTTGACAGTCCTGTAGTTGCATTGACTGACAGCTGATAGCATATTTATTATCATTCCAGCTCGCTCATTGCTAGCTACATCACACAACCTGAAATTTATAATTACACTTAGGAGCAGTCCATCAGAAACTAGATTTTTATTTTTGCGGCGATGGGACCTAGGCTGTCAACATTGAAGCCGCCCATAACACCGTAGAGCACAGTTGGGGCAACAACACCCTCATACAGCCCTCTCTTTGCTTCCATCCCCAACGTCCTACAGCTCATTCCACTCTTCAGTGCACCCAACAATTTACACCCTTCCTTCACTTCAGTTTCCACTAGTTCAGTTATCTCCACATGGGAGCCCAGATACTTGAAACACTGAACTTCTTCCAAGAGCTCTCCATTTAGGGGGACACTAATTATGCTTGCATCGACAGTCCTTGAACATTTCATCACTTTACTCTTACCCATGTTTGCTTGAAGCTTCATCCTCTCACAGTCTACCAAACTCAGACACTAGCCTACATAGCTTCTCCTCTGAATTTGCAACCAGGGCTGTATCATCAGCAAATAGCAACTGGCTCAACCCCCAACTCCCCCCTTTTGCTTTAAACAGTTCCAAGCCACAACCCAGCACACTCACCTCCCTGACCACTCCATCCATATAGAGGTTGAACAGCCAGGAAGACATCACGCAGCTTTGTCTCAGTCCCACTTTACTGTGAACCAATCACTTACCTCGCTTCCCACTCTGACACATGCTCGGCTGCCAACATAGCAACTTTGCACTGCTTTCAACAGATGTCCGCCCACTCCATCCAAATGCAACACCCTCCACAGCGCTTCCCCCTCAATCCTATTGTATGCCTTCTCAGTGAGACAGGCCTGTGAGAAGAACCTGTCCAAAGGAAAGGATGTGTTCTGGGTCTTCATGGATCTGGAGACTCACTGCAAAAAATCTGATCAACACATCCGCTACCACTCCTAAAGCCACACTGTTCCTCTCCAATTATGCAGTCCCTACAGTCTCTGATCCTTTTGATCAGCACTCTCCCGTACAACTTACCAAGATAACATAACAGACTGATACCTCTCGAGTTGCAGCATTCATTTTTATCTCCTTTGCCCTTATATAGCGGAACAATGCAGGCACTGCGCCACTCACTTGGTACCACGCCTGCCACAAAACACAAGTTCAGTAACCTCACCAACCATTCGACAATCGTTACTCCACCCTTCTTCAGGCACTTGGTCGCAACGCCATCCAAACCAGGAGCTTTCCCTGCTTTCATCACCTCCACCGCCTCCTGCACTTCTTCCCTGGTAATGTCCCCCACAGGTCTTTCTCCCAAAACTGGCATCCAAGCACCACCACCCACAGCAAAAATGTACACCTGTCATCCCCAACATTCAACCACTCATCAAAATACTTGGCCCACCTCTTCAGTACATCACCACTTTCCAACAACAACTGGCTGTTTTCATCTTTCACCACTTCCTCCTTTGCAGTCTCTCCCTTTCTCACCCTCTTCACCTACAGAACATCATTTTTGTTCTCAAAATTCTGGCACAGCTGTCTACCCTACCTGGCATCAGCGTCCCCTTTGGCTCTCCTCCCCACCCGTTACACCTTTTTTCTCCTCTCTTTGTAGCTTTCATAAGCCACCACCGGCTTCACCTGCAACCACTCCTCAAACGTTCCTTTTTTCCGTGCCGCCAGTTTGACTTCCTTGTTCCACCACTTGCAACCTTTCCTTCTGCACCCGTATACACGGCGTGCACCACACATCTCCTTTGCACATCTCAGCAACGCATCCCTTACCATCTCTCATTCTTCCTCCACATCTCTCAGGTACTGTCTTCTCACATTGTTATATTCTTCCCTCAACACCTGCTGGAACTCCTCAGCTCTACTTCTCACATTCAGTCCTTACTTTCACTACCTCTCTTCCTTTCCCACTTGTTTGTAGCCCTTCCACTTCTGCACAACTCTTAATTCACCTTCCACCAGCAGATTGTCAGACAATCCTCCACCCTCCCCTCTCAACACCCGCAAATCCAACAGCCTACCCACCACTCTCTTTGATATCAGCACAAAATCCATCAGTGATCTCTCCACTACTGCACCACAGGCATCCTTACCCATGTGTACTTGTGGATATCTTGCTTCTTGAACAAAATGTTCCCAACCACCAACTCCTGCTCCTTACATTGACATATAGCAGAAACAAAAGTGGACCGAGCACGGACCCCTAGGGCACCCCACTCGTCACCTCCCGGAATTTGCTGACAACTCCCCCCACAGAAACGCACATTTGCCTCCGAATCAGAAAACTACAAATCCAGTCCAACAATCCTCCAGGAATACCCACACATCTCAACTTGTCCAACAAAACCGAGTGATTGATGCGAGTGATTGCCACATCAACAACCATCCCTTGTCCACCAAATCAGCAATCTCACTATAAGTTAGCACAAGTTGATCCTCTGAGCTCCTTCCCACCCTGAAACCAAATTGGCCATTACACAAAATGCCAGAATCCTTCAGAAAGAACATCAATAACCCACTCCAGCACCTTACAACAAACCAAAGTGAGACTCAAAGGACAATAATTGAGAGGGTTACTTATTGAACACGTCTTCAAAAAAGGAATGACACGAGATTCCTTCCAGGCCCCTGGCAAACTCCCTGGCCCAATGACTTCACAAAAACCAAAGACAGTGGCAATGACAGTTGCCAAAAACACTATTTCAAAACACCAAGGCAAATACCAGCAGGTCCAGGAGCAGAAGAGGAGTCTAAACTATCCAGAACCTGGGAAACCAAATACCTAGTACCACAAATATCGTCAAATTTTTTCAGAAAAAAAATTATGTGGGGAAAGGCCGACAGGATCAGCACCCACAAAAACAGATGAAGAAGAATCCACAAGCAGCTGACTTATGTCTTTCTGACCAGCAACAACCTCCCCAGATGGGAGCTTCAGAGGACCAACAGAAGGACAGCCCTTCTTTCTTCTTCTGATTGTGAGCGTGGCTCCCTTGGCTGTTCTCCAGGCTAGAATGGAGATGGGGTGGGGTGCGCTGGGGTCTAGGGATGTTCAGGTATTCATCTATTGGCCAACTTATGGCCCGTTGTCTGCATGTTCATCTTCAGTAGCCTTGGCGTTTAACCCCACTTCTGAGTCAGCCTAGCTGATCAGGAACAGTCTCCAGTCGGTATAAAGGGTGAGAGAGCGCCAAGGTGAATCCTCCACTATCCAAGGTCCTGGAGTGGGTGTTGCCCATGTCTGTGATGTGGCCTGGAAGTGTGAGACCTGTGTGCCGGCACTGCTCTGCGTTTGCCAGACCCGGAATTGAACCCAGAGGACACCCTGGAGAGGGGTGGCTATTTTAGGCAGTGAAGCCAGTACGGGTGCTGCAG
>SDVV010019851.1:0-13437 GCA_016164225.1 Gammarus roeselii
GAATAGTATGGTTTATTAGTTTGGCAGTTAGCGGGTCGATGTTAGAATTTTGGGTTGATGCAGCAGCTTTGCTACTAGATTATGTCTACTCCATAATGCACTATCCAGTTTTGAACCCTATATATTGGTGACACCATGTATCCGCATGTTCCAAATGATTCGTTATCAAGCGCATGTAGACTATTCGGGTAGTCTCATCTCGATTCTTATGTATTATGAGTATCGGTTAAATGCCCTATAGAAAGAGTACCTGTAGCTTACCCAAACGATATGGATTTATTGTAAGTTATTATGTTGTGCTATGTATACTTAAGAATGAGCGGTTGATTTATGTTGAATTTGTATTGTTTTCGGAATTTTGAATGGTTATTTCATAATTATAGGATTTTTGTTTAGGATATTTTAGGTTTGCATCTGGCATGTAGCACAATATTTAAGCTATAATTGATCGGATTTTGCATCATATTGGTGTTTTTATGTATATATGACACTGTTACGATTAAAACGTGGCTACAATAGTTTAAGAAGATGAAATTTAACCCTGTTTTGGACTGAGTTGGTGTTTAATTTCATCAGATTGGTACATATTGTAGCGTGTTCGTGTAGAAGTACTCCACATTATTTGCCATAGGTTTCAGTAATCTAAATCAGTCACATGTCTTGACAACTTATTCACGTTAGTTGTTTGGTAGGTTACATGCTAGTTTTTTCTCGTACATCATGGTTTTTAATGTATGTTATGGGTATGATAGAGAATTGATCGTCTTATTGTATCAGTACTGGACCGTTTAGTATATTTCATTCAGTTATGTATGTTTTCTGTAGAGTTTCATCTTCAATGCAAGGTATTGGATATTTATACAATTATAGGAATATTAGGATATATCTCAGGTGGAATTTGGTTAGATGGTGTATATTTTTTATTGTTTTATATATATATTTTTACATCCTGTTTCAAAGCTTGCAGTGGATAATAAAGCTATAAAATATTAGATTTGTTACATGCTTGATCTTGTTGTTAGGTTATTGTATGTTTAGTATAGGAACATACTTCAATATTGTGGAGGAGTTAGAGGAGTCCCATGAGCAGAAGCTCGTTGCGTATATGTTTATTTGTATAAGTAAACCGTTTTACTATGACGGATACCATCGCATATTATAGATTTTAATGGTAATTAGAGCAGAGTAGAGAATTACGTAGTAATTTCATTATTGTTGTATGATTTTGTTTCTCCACGGAAATCCTAGGAATATATGTACATGAGGTTTAAATCCGTACTACATCTTTTTTGGAATTTTGTCATTAAACCCTAGCAAGTATATAATTTAACGTTTTAGAAGACGTTTTACTGATTTGATTGGTCCTGGTATTGAGGCGGTTTACACTCTCTGGTAGTCATTTGGAGTTTGTCCACGTTCATCGAGATTTTGTAAGTTTTTGTGGATGTTGGTCTTAAGTTCCATGGATTTGTTAGAGGGTTTTCGCGGCAAGCTGCTGGTCGTTGTAGTGATTTATTTAGGCCGTCAGTGAACAGATACCCAGATTTTATAGCCACGCTCTTTGAGTCTCATGTCAGGCTCATTCTTGGCAACTGTACCTGTGTATGGATTCTTGGTTATGTCCAGGATGTGACTTTGCTCGAAGCTGTTCCGAGATGATGGACTAAACAGATGCATGGTACGTCTGAGGTATTGTATCATGATTAGCTGTTGCCTTTAAAAATTAGTCACACATCAGGGGTAGCTTGCTGAGATGTGATCTAATAAAGCATTGTAGAGTTCGTTGTTAAGACACAGTGGGCTTTGATTTCATCCCACTAGAGGCATAGCATTAGTTAGGTATAAGAATTTTTTATAGATATGAACAGATACCGTAGTATTATTACTTTATTATGCATGAACTCAGTGTTTGTTTTAAATGTCAGATATTTTTGGTATGTCTGTTATGTTAGTATACGATCTTAGTCATGAACCAGATCACGTGTGATATTGGTGTAGGCTGTATCATCTGGAGTGTGGTAGGTTACGCCATATATTATAGTTTATCAATGTCGGTTAGGGTAGAATAGCGAATCCTATTTATCTTTTCATAGTTGTTGTTGTTTATTTTCGAACGGTTTTCGTAGGAATATGATTGTATTAGGTATACATTCACCTTAATTCAATTCACCTTAATTCAATTGATGTAGTGGTACAAGATATTATTAGATTTTTACTTCTCAACCTTAAATTTGGGTTCTTTTCCAAGTTTGCTGGCACCGTTGCCGGGTCCATGTAGGCATATACAGGGTCGGTACCGGTACCGATACCGGTACCATGTAGGCATATGAAGAGTTGAGGCCGACACTATGTAGAGACATACACACATTTGTCCGCATATACAGACTCGGTCATCATCTGCAACATTTTTTCACCATAGGTTCGTGATGTAAGGGGCCGTAAACCTAGCCCATCCTAACGTAACCTAATCTACCGTGAATTATAGATATACATAATTCCTGATTTCAAACTTATGTTAGGTATTTATTCATTGATTTTAAAATTTTCTCATATCGAACCTCTCGACTTAGCTCTATAGTTTTACCAATCTTTTGCAGTTTATTTATATATTTATATATTTTTTTCACTTTACTTGTTACATGCCTAGTATTATCGATTAGTTTCACGTAATGTTTCGTTGTGGCTCGTTAGTAGACTGTAGACTTCAAAAAGATTATGTAAGTTTGCCGCATATGTCAGTGTTTGTTATAGGTGTTGAAGCATTAGCAATGAATTTACACGTTTTTTTTTCAATATGTATTCAACATTTTACTGTTAGAATAAGATATTTTGTTGTATTGTTGGATTTGTTGCTCGATTTATGAGATGATCAGTTTGATGTCATATTATTTTGTTTATTACCTAATAAAGGGTATTGGCAGAAGATTACTTAACTTGATATTTATAACCGTTTTTGTCTATTATAACGATTAGTGAATAAATCAACCCTAACGATTCACTACAGATCTGTGGTGTGAGGTCCGCAGTCAACAAGATCTAGGATATGAATCATGCCAGAGGTACATAATTAGGGAAATATATATCAATGTACGACAACATAGATCAAATATCAATTAATGCAAAAAGGGTTGACATACACTGCCAGAAGTATTAATACTTATGCAACCTATTGTAACAGTCATCCTAAACATTAGTTATGGATTTTTATTCAACTTTGATGCTTATGTATGGTATTGATATGTACGAATCTTTTCACTATGGCTGTATATTTGACATATCATCCGCACTGTGAATACACTTCTCCAATTTTGATCCAGCAAAAATCCTTTTGCCAAAGTTAGGACTCCAGATTTTTATCGTTATCTCTATTACATGTTTGGATGAGACTCAGCAGGTAGCTCCCAATAGCACTAATACACTTGAATTTGTTATAATTTTTAATGGAAATCAGTTTCACGCGGTGTTAAGTTCAAAGATTCAGTCATCCAAACCGATTAAACTTTTTTAAATATATTTTCAATCAAGTTTGATGTTTTTATATGATATTTAGTCAATATTTCATGCGATATACAAATCAAATCCCTCCACACGGCTCTATTTTAAGTAGCTTTTTTTATATCACACACCATATGCACACTTACACGCTTTATTACGCACATGTAGGGTCGGTGCCTGCACTATGTAGGCATGAACAGGGTCGAGTTTTGGCACATTTGCCGGCACTATGCAGCCATATACAGGATCGAAACCGGCACCATGTAGGCATAAACAGGGTTGGTGCCAGCACCATGTAGATATACACACATTTGTACGCATATGAAGGCTCAAAGCAGGCACCTGTACCGGTACCATGTTGACACACACACATTTGCACTAATATAAAGGCTCGTTCACCATCTGTTGCCTTGTCCCTTTGATCTGTGATTTTCCATTAGAACTAAGTCCCTTGCCTCTGTTACAAGATATTTAACGTGGAGCAGCTTTGCGTCATGTTAGGTTAAAAGATATAGTCATCCTAACCTAACCTAACATATCTTAACCCAGAATGCTGTACTTATATACAACTCTACATGCCTATGTAAGATATTTCTTTCAGTGATTTATGCTCTATACATATCCACTTACCTCTACATTTTATCTCCCATCAGCAGTTCGGATATACTCTTCCAATTTTGATGTACAATTTTTCGACCATTTTTCATAAGTATATCACGTCATTGTTGTATGTTATAGGTTATTCTCAATTTTTTTTAGATATCTGTAAGAGCGTCGTTCGATACCTACCATGTATTGCTTTTCAAACTCTGTATTTGTCACAGGTAGACAAATGCATTATACCAAATTTCTAGTCGGGACTCGGTGATGATACAAGATGATAGTCCTGTAGAAGCTTCGACTGGTCAATCTAACCAATAATTATGAGACATTGTTCGAGATTTTTCGTGCTCACGTAGGATATTCAGTCTTTGATTTAGGATTTATTCATTTAAAATAGCTTCACTTCGCTCTACATTTTGATCGCTCAGTTGCAGTTTGAATTCACTTCTTCAATTTTGATTGTGTAAAGTCTCCAATTTTAAGCTTTGAATTGTTTGAATGTTACAGGTAATTCATATTATTTATGAATTTGACGAAAATTTTACATCATTTTCACCTGTATGTTATTCGTACCCACCCTAACCTAACCTAACCGATTTTAACCAAGAATTACATATGTTTTAACACAAAGTATTCATGCTTATGTATGTTTTTTATTAATTGTTTTATGTGTTATACATATGAAGCTCTCCATCCGGCTCTATATATCAGTTGCACCTAGAATACTTATTTGCATTAGTCACTATCTGCCTATATCGTTCAGCAAATATGTCTCATTTATAAACGTAGATTTTATGAATGTTATAGGTATTTCATATTCGTCACCTGTTTCACACCAACGGACACATGGTCTCATACTAGGTTTTCTTAATTTTTTCTTCAACATCTTCTGGCACTACACCCTCTAACGTCTTACACCTATTATTTTCATATTCAACTTGATGAGTTTTTATAATCTGAACCATGACTTTGTTGGAGATGATGCCATAAATTACTTGCACAATTCCTCCACTATTACTGATAAAAACGCAATTTCAAGCTTTACTCTATCCATCCTCAACAGTATCACAACGTTGATTATGTGTTTGTGCATGTGTATGTTCAAGCGTATGTACGTGTTACATGGGAAAAGAAAATGTGTAACAAAATTTTGAAATTCAAAATTTCAATAAAATTTCAAATTTTCGAAGGAATACAGAGCCAAGTCGGTCTATTGAAGCGCTAACTTGGCTACTAAAGCCAAGTTAGCGCTACTAAAGCCAAGTTGCGCATGTGTATGCTTGAACATACACATGCGCAAACACATAGTCCACGTTGTGATACTGTTGAGGAAGGATATAGCATAGCATGGTTTAGCGTTTTTTTCAATAATAGTGGAGGAATGGGGCAAGTAACTGAATGGAAATAGGAATTCAAATATACATTACATCCAAGCAGCTTCCTTTGCAAATGCTCCGTTTCTTGTATATCAAAAATAAAACTTGCTTCCTATCATTTTGATGCAGAAAAATTCATTCCGAGTATTTGTCCCGTTCTTATGTCAGTGATAAGGCTAACCAGACACAGGACGAATGCAATAGTCTCTATTGCTATTGAACGTCACCCAAGTGGCCACACAAAAGAAGTGCTGGTTATACCTTCATGATCATCTCCCGGAACAGAATCTACTTATATTGCCATGAAAGAGTCACGGAGAAAGACACTTGGAAACGGGAATAATTTATTTGGTGCATGAAGAGCAACGAATTCAACATATCATATATTCTCTGTTTTCTTTGTACAGGATGACTGGACAAAGTTGGGCAGGAACTTGTCACGTACAATATATTGTAAATTTATAGCAAGAGTTCGCATCGAACCAAGCAAGAAGGCGAAAGTTGATAATTTCATTTACAATTAAATATTGCTAGTGTATTGACTCAATTTGAAAATTTCAAACCCTCGGTTAGTAGCGCTGAAATTCAAAATAATCAATCAAGTACTTAATTTCCGTGAATTACTGCATTGCAACTTCCATTAATAGCGTCGCTCGTGATTTATTTTGGAATAATATTTTCATTGACGTGAACACTTTCTCATCCGTACTACAATATCTTTGAAAACTTCAGAACAAATATGATTTAAACTAAAAAAAAACAAATGCATGAGAAAAAGTTGTTCAAATCTCTATTCCATGCAATCCTTGTGTACAAGAATTCGGTGTAGAAACAGAATCTCCGACTTTCGACAGCCCTCCCATTTGCGGAGTACTTACGGGACCTTCTCAGCCTGAGCTATCCGTCACTTAAGAGGCCTCCGCCAGTCACTCGGTTCAAAATTACACAGCACAGTGATGCAACTTGTAGATTTTACATATCTTCGAAAAAGGAATATCGTGAAATTATATTTGCCTTTACAAATGCGAGATATCGCCCCTGCAATGCCATGTATTGGCATGACAGTGCACATGCAATTTGCTCTCTAGCAAATTGGGTATTATTTACTAAAGATGGGTTCTAGTAGGACACTTGAATATCCCATATTTTAGGAAATTCTTAATATCTGGTATTGGAAACACTGTTAAATCTTTACCTTGTTGCCCTCACCAAACTTGGGAGCAAGAGTAGTTAGTGCTCGTTGTGACGAAGCACTCGCTTCCTGTTTGAAGTAGATATATTAAATTAGGTCTGAAGATTTCTTGCTTTCGTGTACTCTCGTAATGAGTACCATAAGCTGCCTCAAACAATTATAAGTAGTTTCATTTGAAAAATGAATGGCAGAGTATGACATTCCCTGTTTCACATACGATATGTGGTGCTCATATACGGCTGCTCGTGATGGTAAACAATCTTATATTTAATATGCATATCAATGCAACATCATGATATTATTTTTTAGAGCTTCTTCTTATTAGAACAATGGTCCTCCTTTCATCAAATAATTAGGTTTCAATTGCTGCCAATAAACCCAAAACCAGAGGGTCAATATAGTAGACAATATAGTACAAAAAAAGGGGGGGGGTTATGATTGGTCGGACTGAAGATCATAGTCGGAGAAAAATCAATACAAGTTTCCTCGACATAAGTCTATTAGAGACGTACATAATATCAGGTAGCCATCGCGTCTTTTTTTTATTTGGTCGAACACCCAAAAGCAAATTGACATATTCCCAGATATACAAGTAATATATTTTTCTTTGATTTCAATTCAGAAGACAAACCTGAAAAAGAATCAAGGAATTTAACTTTGACATAAATATGAATAGGTTGCCTGACTACGTCTGCTCACTCGAGCCGGCTTCGACCCGCTATAATGCCCTATCACAGCAACAGTATTTTAATGGGCAATCACTTATCGGGTCGATCTTACCCAAGGAGCCGTCCTGAGGAGTGCTTGATTTGCGCTGCTCCATCAGCTTTGCTTGTTCGGTGAGTGCTTGATACGTTCAAAAAATATATTTCCTGCTCATTTCAGACCAGAGGTTGTGTGAGTCACCCAAGTTCGAAGATATTCAGTCAAATCTTCCTCAATACGATAAATATAATTATGCTCAATCTATGTATTGTAAAATAATACTTAATCTATCATTCCTATCATGCACTTGCTTTGAATGGATACTTCAGAGAGTGTAATAGATTACATCTTTCAATTGAAATGGTAATAAAATGATGTTTTCCGTGATTTATTCAATACTTGAATTATTGCACACACAAAACAACTTAAACCTATTGAAACGAATTCCTAATTGACGGGTTGAGACGCTAAGTTGCCTAACAATATCAGCTGTTCAATGTTATTTCTCCGAAAAGCCGAATGCAGTTAAGCAACTCTGTTTCTCAGACGTTCGATTACACTTTCCTGGTTGTCTACATCATCTCACGCTTACGTCGGTGAGTTACACGAAAAAGAATCGTTATTGGTAAGTTTAGATTTACCATGATCAAGGATCAAAGAAGATTTATTCATTGCGTACTCAGCAACACAACTTCCTACAATGCCTTTAGGAACAAATTTTTCAGATGACTGCCGCTTTTGTACGCCCACCGCCGACCTAATTTTTGCTGCGTCATGACCACGAAGCAATTATTTAACCTCATCATGTAGCTATATCCAGTCTCTGGAACGTCCTCCGACCGTTCCTATTCTGGGTGACCCGAACATTGGTCACTCAGTGAAATGAAACAGTAACTAAGATATTCGAATAACCAACAGCACGTGATCTGCTGAAAATATTTCGTGAACGTCAGTAACAAACCTATAGAATTGAGAACTCTTGCCCCCATACACAGTTGGCTCAGCCCTCATCGCCATGTTCGTTAAGTCATCGCAAATGTGCCTTTCAGACCTATTTCAAGACTTCTGAGTTGGGGTATCGATTTCGATTTTGTCGCGAAATTAGATGCCAATGGACAATGAATGATTGGACTCTCGTATTGTACCTAATCAACAGAACACCTTTTGATAATGTTTATGAGACCACAGGAGTGAACCAAATGTTCTGTGGTGCCGTTCGCTACTTCTTCTATCTAGGTGCACTTGCAGCTGAACTCAGCATAACCCGACTGTCCGACGAAAAATGCATGCCGGCCCGTGTGTCCGCACTCGACATATTTCCAACTTATTGATGAGCAGAACGTATTGTTCGCTACTGACGTTCATCAAACAACGTAAAAAACTTGTTCCCTGTGTTTCACCGAAATGCTAGAGGACCTATTATCGCACTATGATAAAAGATGATATCGTCGATATCTAGATAAAGCTTTTGTAGCAAACAACACCAGCAGCAGGTGCTGTTCTGTGCTGATGCTTATGAAACATCAATGTGCAAGGTTGCATTACGGATGAATGACAAGAAGAGATATTGTGAGATGTTTGCATGGAGGAAGTTTGATTTGCTTTCTAAGAGTGAGACAATGTTGAGAGGGAAGGGAGAGAATGAGTTTGGTGCAACAAGTGGAAGTAAGTGCCGGGCGTTGAGCTATGTAAATAACGAGGCTGAATGGTGTTGCTATATGGGATCGATTGGTTAATAATCACGTTGAGTGAAATGAAGTATCCTCTAGATTAGTGTAGATGAAGGCAGAGGTAGAATGCAAAAAATCGTAATTTGGTCATTTATGGGAGCGTGTATTTGAGAGTTGTGGAAGACAATACTACGTGGTAGCGGGACCTTGCGCTGGAGTCCGGGACTACTCAGCGTAGAACATGATGTGGAAGATTGGCGTTCCAGTTTGAAAAGATAATGGAGAGAACTTGATAAGGTTCTGCCTGGAGGGCCAGTCACATGAGAAAAACTAGTTCAAAATATTATTTAACAAACACAAACACTTCACGATATATCTTTGTATCGGACGCCCCTCTTTGGAGCTTAAAGGTACTCATGTGGGTGCGTTTGCCGTTCACTGGAGCTTAAAAGGTCTAGGTGTGGGGTGGAATGCTGGGTGTGGAGGGTAGAGAAGTCGACAGAGAGAAACAGTAGGGAACTGTCCACGGGTGGTCACGCTTTGGTCACGATAATGTGAAACTTTAGCAAGTATGTAAAAACTTTTTTTGTTTGGTATTCATGGGTTACTTGGTAAAATAATAATGAAACAGTTTGTTTGGATATTGATGTCCTATAAACTGAAAGAAATGACCTGGAACACTCATTGCCTGTATTGCCTGAGTTGAACGCGTCCCTTTAAATCCCCTTCTTTTGCAGGCACTCACTACACATGTTTGAAGCACCACTCGTTATGTTCAAGTTAGCATATATTCCGTTCAAAGCACAGTGGAGATGCATAAAAGATACTTCACAGTGTATCATTGTTAAGGTCCGGTTTTTCGTAGTCCTCCTCTTGGTGACTCTCTTACCGGTCCAATAACACATTGTCCACCCTAAATTATAAAAGAACTAAAGTCCCATGACTATAACTTTGGATAGCTTATTGTTACTATTTCATTTTAGTTGAATTGGGTAAATAACAGACGCGAAGATTTGAGATATTCTTGTTGTTCTGATTTTAATTCAATTTTAACTTCACCACGTATATTCTATTAGTTCTGAGTGGCCGTGAGTTCCAGTCTATCTATTTATTCCCTGTAAGAAAAGAACACTTGGAACAGTGTAGTGGTTTAAAGGGCTTGGGCCGGAGGAAGCGGGTGGAGACGTAGAGGAAAGAATGATGGTGTTTGTGTTATGTGATACCAGCCGAGGGAGGAAGGAAGGAGAGGGAAGGAGGGGAGGCAGGGCAGGCAGGCAACCCTCAACAGTCGATGCTTGAAGAAGCCGCGTTCACGCTGGAGGAAAATCATGCCATCTTGACAAGGTCATGTTTTCTCGAAAGAGGAGAAGCAAATCTGGTATATGGATTCGTTGGGCATTGTGAACAATGATACGCTGGTATTAGTAAAGTAGCATATCATTGACTTCATAGAACACTTCGATCACTTCACTCCACAACGTCACCAGGACCCAAGTCGCGCCCTTCACAAAGTCTACAACACTTGGTGTTGCGAGGCCTCTAAACATCAGAAATATTGCTTTTTAACTGAATATAAATAAAATTTATTATGATTATTTCGTACTCGATTGGTTTGCTGCAGTTCACTGAGCAGTTTATGTTATTTTTAACCACTTAACTGTACGAAGTCTAAGAAAAAATGAATAAAACAGAGGAGCTACTCTGTTCACGTCCTACCCCTAACACGGCACGGACGTGGTTACTGGTTAAAGGATGAATATAAAAATGTGAGAGGGCAAGTCCAAAAAATACCAAGGAAATGTGGAATACGTTCAAAAGTGATGTAGAGATGTGCCAAAAATGTGTGTGGGATGCGCTGAGTTTGCGGCTGTCGGAAGAAGTGTTGCGTGCGGTGGAAAGTTGATCTCAAAATTGCGGTGGCGAAGAGGAGAAGAAAATTTGAGGAATGGTTGCAGGTGAGGTCGCCGGTGGCCTATAGCGAGCATTAAGTGCTGCGAGGATAGCCGAGATGACTTGCAGGTGCGAGTTGGGTCATGGCAGGCGTATTTTGAGGACAACAAGAAGATGTTCTGCTGAGAGGTAATTTGGTGGGGAAAAGTAATTGGCGAAAGATGTTAACGGCTGAATCTTGATGGTGATTGGCGTTGTACTGACAGTGTTGGCGTGGGTGTTTATTATGTGTTGATGCTTGTTTTGAAAGTAAAACTTGCTATCAGCATCACCTAGGAAGAGGTGCAAAAGGAGGGAGTGATGACGAAAACAGGGTAATCTCTTGTTTGAACAGAATTGCGGTTGAGTGCCCTGTGGTTTGAGTGACGGTAATCGAATGATTGGTGAGGTTGCTATGTATGCCGATGACCGATTGGGTGATGCAGTGCCTGTATTTTCCGCTGCATGTATAAAAAAGCCAAGGAGATAATTGAAGGGGCGAATTTTTACGCCACGTTGATTGTTCATAATGACTATTTGCACTGCCCAGTCAGACGTTATCGTAGGGCGGCCGTGTGCTAACAATCGGTTTGTTTTCCGTTTACACTGTCGGGCAACTGACGATAAGTGCAAATCGTCGAATATCATTGTGTATGCGAAGATAACAGTCGAATCGACGATAACCGACCGACAAAATCGACTACTATTCATGAACCGACGATATCCGTCGGTATAAAAAAATATAGCTGAACGAAGACTAACTGATACCCAATTATTAAACGATATTTTCCAGGTTTTACATGCAAACACTATTTTATCGTTTTGTTTGCTGGTGACTAATATATTTGTTTGTATTATTATCATTGCCATGAATCGCTACGTAATTGGCAGGTTATCTTTTCTCGAACGTTTATACCCAGAGTGGTCACGACATATCAATCGTTATACGGGCCTATTAATGAAAAACATAAATTTAAAAGTTAGGGCAGATTGAAAAGTCAATACGGTTGCCAAGGACTTAGCTCTATTCAGCATTTTGATGACAGTATTTACATCACTATAATAAATGACATAAATGACGTATGAACGAATTGATCCCATTTCACGTTGCAACTTGGTCAACGATTAACTCCTACCACAAATTTATCATCGTTTGATTTTATTCATAATTCGCGAGTGACTTAGTCGTTCTTCTTAATCACGCTGACAGTCTGCCCAATTAACAAGAATTTTGGGTGAATTTCGTTGGAATAGGTTATTTTTTAATTAATTAAACACAACATGAATGTTTTGTTTTCAACAATCATAAACGACGTAAAATCTTTGTGCGCATTCATTATTTCCATGTAAACGCTAAAACTTTCACTCCAATATCACTCCCCGTCACTGCTTCAATCATATTGTCCGTAGCGTATATATTTCCATAAGAAACAAAAAAAAACGTAATCTGACTTTGGTGGGAACAAGGCCCTGCAGTACATTTGTCACTGCACGCGAGACGGCTGTAGTGTGGGATTATCTTATTTGGTGGGAACAAGGCCCTGCAGTTCATTTAACACTGCACACGAGACGGCTGTAGTGTGGAATTATCTTACTTTGGTGGGAACAAGGTCCTGCAGTACATTTGTCACTGCACGCGAGACAGCTGTAGTGTGGGATTATCCTACTGTGGGGTGAACAAGGCCCTGCAGTACATTTGTCGCTGCACGCGAGACGGCTGTAGTGTGGTATTATCTTACTATGGTGGGAACAAGGCCCTGCAGTACATTTGTCACTGCACGCGAGACAGCTGTAGTGATTTTACTTTGGTGGGAACAAGGCCCTTCAGTACATTTGTCACTGCACGCGAGACGGCTGTAGTGTGGGATTATCTTACTTTTGTTGGAACAAGACCCTGCAGTACATTTGTCACTGCACGCGAGACGGCTGTAGTGTGAGATCATCCTACTGTGGTGGGAACAAGGCCCTGCAGTACATTTGTCACTGCACGCGAGACAGCTGTAGTGTGGGATTAACTTACTTTGGTGGGAACAAGGCCCAGCAGTACATTTGTCACTGCACGCGAGACGTCTGTAGTGTGGGATTATCCTACTGTGGTGGGAACAAGGCCCTGCAGTACACTTGTCACTGCACGCGAGACGGCTGTAGTGTGGGATTATCTTACTTTGGGGGAACAAGGCCCTGCAGTACATTTGTCACTGGACGCGAGACGGCTGTAGTGTGGGATTATCTTACTTTGGTGGGGCCAAGGCCCTGCAGTACATTTGTCACTGCACGCGAGACGGTTGAAGTGTGGGATTATTTTACTTTGGTGGGAACAAGGCCCTGCAGTACATTTGTCACTGCACGCGAGACAGCTGTAGTGATTTTACTTTGTTGAGAACAAGGCCCTGCAGTACATTTGTCACTGCACGCGAGACGGCTGTAGTGTGAGATTATCTTACTTTTGGTGGGAACAAGGCCCTGC